>JXCR01023069.1:342094-380680 GCA_002079205.1 Phalaenopsis hybrid cultivar
AAGCAGCAAGGAGGAAGAAATCTCTCACTTTCCCTCCACTCTTACAATCTCTTAAAAAATTCCTCACAATTTCGACTCTCCACACTTGTTTCACACTTAAATTTTGAGTCTCCCCTATTTTCGACCAAAGTCTTCTCTTAAAAGGTGTGAATGAGCTTTTCTAAAAGTTTCCTAAGCATCCCTCCAAAATTCATCCTTATCCAAAGCCTAATCGGACATAACCGATGATCTCTCCATCAGCGGCCTCGAGGGTCCCGTCAGCAGGCCTTCAAATGAATTAATTCTGGAGTCTCAGGAAAATTTTGCTGATGGTGTCGTTGGGTTCGCCGTCAGCGCTCTAGTTCAATTCTTCACATTTTGGTCCTTTTTGCTCCAAATTCACTCCTGTTTGCATCTTTTTTCTCCAATGACCCTAATTCATCATTCCTGTAATAAAACATAAAAAATACCTTTCTTTAAAGTGCAATATCATCTAAAATAATATAAAATAGGTATGAAAATCTCAACATATTTTCTTTTGGTCACCTCATCAAGTTAAAGAAGTGTTACCAGAAATTTACCCACTCCTACCAGGGAGTATATTTCATCCTCTGACGGATATCGATGGATACGAGAGTCTCCAGAAAATTGCCACCGCATTACCACTACTTCATGGACACGGTGAGGAGAGAAAAAAGTTCACACTTATCACTTGAGTTAGTTCAGTTTTCAGAAGACTAGCTACCAAAGAAGGATGTTCAGTTAGCGATTTGCTTAAACGAATAAGAGATGCAATTTCCCCTCGCATGAAGAAGGAAATTTAGAAGAGCATCAAGTTTGCCAGACAGTACCACAAGAAAACTGGAATGCCACCTACTCACATCCCCATTTTGTTCCTTTTAGGGAACAGAGTTGATACAACAGTAATTACTACTGATTACACTGCCACTAGGACCATAGGCCGTTGACCGGTTAAGTCAAGAGTGGGTCCAAAAATCTTACTCGTGACCCATTATGGAGATACTCGTACAATCCTAAAGGCAAAGACAAGATGATTACCTGACACTGTAGCTGGTCTACACCACAGAGAGCATACTTTCCCTTGACATACCGCATGCTCCATCCTGAGACATCATCGTCTAAAAAGAAAAAGGTATAACTAGAACTTCAAAAATCTATAACTTTATGTAGAAAAATCACAAAAATAAAATAAAAATACCCTCTTGCTCAGTGAATAAGGGAGAACAATGTGGAATTATTTTCATATCCATTTGATGCATATGTTATATTTAATTAAATAGATGGTGTTTTCCTTATTTTAATTCTCCATTGTATAGACATTTCACCAAGGCATGTGACCATGGGGCCTTTGATGTCTCTATTGTTAGACATCTTCCCTGATTTTTCTAAGTTTAGGGGGTATCTCTCCCTAAAGATTTCTAATTTTCAAGTTAATGGTCCCTATTTTGGTATAAAAATTATAATAATTAAAATACTCATCAGAAAAATACAAAATTTATTTGGTAGGTTCACTATGGTCAGGGGATCTTAGAAAAAATATGAATTTGATTCAACTCATTGAAAATAACCCTAATTGTCACCAAAGCTAAAAATGAAAAAAAAATTAATTTAGAGTAATTATAAATGTAAATGAAATATAAACTATTCCACACTGTAATATAATGTTAGAGGAGCTCCCCATAGAATTCTCAAGTCAATTGGAGTTAATTTAATAATTCAAATGGATTAATTAAGTGAAATCCCTTTTTTGACATTCAAGTAAGTCTAATAATTAAAATATAACTCAAAAAATTACAAAATTAGTTTTGGGAGCTCCTTATGACCATAGGAAATTAAAAAAAAAATAAAATTTGAATTAAAATAAATTCTTTATTTTTAAGCTTTTTTTTAGCATTTAAATAATTAAANCTGAGACATCATCGTCTAAAAAGAAAAAGGTATAACTAGAACTTCAAAAATCTATAACTTTATGTAGAAAAATCACAAAAATAAAATAAAAATACCCTCTTGCTCAGTGAANTTGAGACATCATCGTCTAAAAAGAAAAAGGTATAGCTAGAACTTCAAAAATCTATAACTTTATGTAGAAAAATCACAAAAATAAAAAAAAATACCCTCTTGCTCAGTGAATAAGGGAGAACAATGTGGAATTATTTTCATATCCATTTGATGCATATGTTATATTTAATTAAATAGATGGTGTTTTCCTTATTTTAATTCTCCATTGTATAGACATTTCACCAAGGCATGTGACCATGGGGCCTTTGATGTCTCTATTGTTAGACATCTTCCCTGATTTTTCTAAGTTTAGGGGGTATCTCTCCCTAAAGATTTCTAATTTTCAAGTTAATGGTCCCTATTTTGGTATAAAAATTATCATAATTAAAATACTCATCAGAAAAATACAAAATTTTTTTGGTAGGTTCACTATGGTCAGGGGATCTTAGGAAAAATATGAACTTGATTCAACTCATTGAAAATAACTCTAATTGTCACCAAAGCTAAAAATGAAAAAAGTTAATTTAGAGTAATTATAAATGTAAATGACATATAAACTATTCCACACTGTAATATAATGTTAGAGGAGCTCCCCATAGAATTCTCAAGTCAATTGGAGTTAACTTAATAATTCAAATGGATTAATTAAGTGAAATCACATTTTTGACATTCAAGTAATTCTAAGAATTAAAATATAACTCAAAAAATTACAAAATTAGTTTTGGGAGCTCCTTATGACCATAGGAAATTAAAAAAAAATAAAATTTGAATTAAAATAAATTCTTTATTTTTAAGCTTTTTTTTAGCATTTAAATAATTAAAAATTAATTAAAAAATCATAAAAATTATGAGATGGCAAAAACACACTAAAATGTCACATTTGGTTTCCTAATCACCTGGGACCAGTTAAAATAATTTTCATAATTTCTTAAGCAAAAATATTAATTTTAAAGGCTTGAAAATGAATTTTCTCTAATTTTTCACTAAAATAATTCCAATAATTAAAATATAAGCCACAAAAACATGAGATTTATTTTTTTGGGTTCCCTCGGATTAAAAAGATTTAATAAAAATGTAAAACATAAATTTCCACTTAAATATTTTTTTATTTAATTAATGCTCAAAACAAACATTTAGTTCTAATAATTAAATTAAACCTTTAAAAATCTTGAAAAAAGGTCCAAGTGGTCCCCTAACCTAGGTGAACCCCCAATAATTTTCTCAAAGATAGAGATTTTCTTTTGATTGAGTTATNGAATATAAACCACAAAAACATGAGATTTATTTTTTTGGGTTCCCTGGACTTAAAAAGATTTAATAAAAATGTTAAACATAAATTTCCACTTAAATATTTTTTTTATTTAATTAATGCTCATAACAAACATTTAATTCTAATAATTAAATTAAACCTTTAAAAATCTTGAAAAAAGGTCAAAGTGGTCCCCTAACCTAGGTGAACCCCCAATAATTTTCTCAAAGATAGAGATTTTCTTTTGATTGAGTTATTAAATTTTCATTTAAAATCCCTATTTTTGCATTAGAAACAACTATAGAAATTAAATAAATTGAGGAAAATCGCATTTTCTCCTTTGAAGTTTTAATTAATCTATGAATGAGGTAATATAAAATCTTGAATTCATTTGAGTCTAACTTATTGAATTATATGANATTGAGTTATTAAATTTTCATTTAAAATCCCTATTTTTGCATTAGAAACAACTATAAAAATTAAATAAAGTGAGGAAAATCGCATTTTCTCCTTTGAAATTTTAATTAATCTATGAATGAGGTAATATAAAATCTTGAATTCATTTGAGTCTAACTTATTGAATTATATGANACAAAAGCCATTATGAAAAAATACAAATAATAATGAAACATCTAATGGAAAGAAATAAAATACAAGGCTAATGCCACGAATGTGATATTGATGCTTGTCTTAACAAATTATTATAAATAAAAAAAATAAAATATATTAATGAAATGCTTCCAAATCGTCATATACTTGTGAGTACCACACTAAGAAAATAAGCACAAGGAACTAACATAAATGAAAAAGCAAAGAAAGTAAATAAAATAGAATTCCAACTTGGTTTAACAATTTTGTAGTTTATACGATTGAAGTAGCACACAAAATCACTTGTAATATAGAATCAAATAATAAGTAGGAGGGGTTAGTTATGAACGAAATTTGGCTAAGTTTATAGTTGTGTGCACTAGTCTAAAGAAAAATGAGATTTCATAAGTTTGATAAATAACATACAATTATATTGACAAATGATGCAAGTAATAGAAATAAAAGTTAAGAGAAAACTAAGATATTATCTCTGAGTTTAAATAAAAGATATGGTCATTGTGTTATTACTCATTCCTTACTCTAAGGTTGAACTTTGAAACCAAATTATGCAAGAGTGTAAAATGGGCTTAAAGGTGGAAAATTTTACTTAGTGTGAGGGAATGTCGGAGGGATCATTGAAATCATTTTAATGGTGGAGAAATTTGAAAATATCACTTTTTAAGCATGGTTGAAATATGGAATAAGGCTATGAAATTTAGGGTATTTTGATTACTAGATTTTATTTGGAGCTTGATATACCTAAAATATATAGTTTTTTAGTACACATTTTTATACCTATTTTTGAAATATTGCGCTTTAATGAAAGATTTTTGTGTGTTTTTCTTTCATGTACAATCAAATGGATGAAAAAGAGTAAAAGGAGTGAAAACTGATCAAATTTGGAGCTAAATGAAGAAGGTGCAAAAAATGAACTGAGGCGGCTCTTACATGCCAGTTATGCAGAGAGAGCCGCACTTAAGCGCGAGCCTAAGCACCAGGTACCTCGCGCTTAAGCGTCGGAAGTAGTTATTTGATGATTCATTGAATTTGGACGAATTTTTGAGTAAAATCATGGGAAATAGTTCATGGACACGAAAATTCATTCAATTGACTTTTGAAAGGAGGCAANCTTTTACATCTTTTTGCTCTAATTACCGTAATTCATCATTCCTGCAACAAAACATCAAAAATACTTTTCTTTAAAGCGCAATATCATTAAAAACAGTATAAAATAGGTACGAAAATCTCAACATATTTTCCTTTGGTCAAAATCTCCCAAACTTAACTATTACTTGTCCTCATATAATCAATATATTTTCCTTTGGTCAAAATCCCCCAAACTTAACTATTACTTGTCCTCAAGTAATTTTAGTTCTACATAAAAGTTATGATCTATTGTAATAAAGTTTTAATTCAAAAATACTATAAGTTTGATTTAAGATATATAAAAGTTATGATCTATTGTAGTAAAGTTTTAATTCAGAAATACTATAAGTTTGATTCACATAAAAGTTATGATCTATTGTAGTAAAGTTTTAATTTAGAAATATTATAAGTTTGATCTAAGTAAATACCATAGTCAGATTTTCAGAAAAAATTCAAGTAATTAAATTAACTTTATAGGTACAATATTATCCAATCATCAAGTTTAAGAGTTCTAATTTTCTATTCATTTCGAGAATGACTATATGTTGTAATATCAAGTCACTTAGAATTTTCAAATGATAGGAACTTCATGAGAACACTACTAGAAAAAGATCTAATGCATAAATATAAGTTCACGAATGTATTTAAGTTTTCCCTTTAGGTAGATCTAGTGATGTCAATTTTTGATTAGGCATCTCCTGAAGCTTCTCCTCACTTTCATATATTTTTCTTTCTTTTCTCTTTTTCATTTGGATTGCTTTCAATCCTATATATTTTTTCTTTCTTTTCAGGGATTGTTGTCAATCATTTCTTTTTTCTTTTTCAAGTGAGGATTACTATATCTNAGCAAATACATAAAAATATAGAAAAATATATTACATATTTTACACACGTCAGTGATATCAAGGTTTGTTAGTTTTGAGTTTAGTTTATAAGTTGAGTAATAAAATCATTTATTGGAAGTTGAATTTTATTTTAAATTAAAGATTGATTAAGGTTTAGTTTATAATTCAATTTATTTTAGATTTTGGCTAGTTTATAGCTCGGGTTCAGCTTAAGTTTTAGATTAGATTATAGTTTGCTTTAAGATTTTTAATATTAAGATTAGACTTTAAATTAGGTTTATTATAGCATTTAAATTTTAATTAATGTTCTGAATTGTTATTTGGGTTGAATTAAACTTAATTTTAAACTTATATTGAATTCGATTTTAATTTTGATTTGGGTCCCTTTCATATTAAGTCAAATTTGGTTCAAATATAAAATTTAATTTAGTTTTATTCAATTATATTTAAATTTTGATTAATTTAACATTAATTTCAATTCAAACCAAGCCCGAGCCTTTCTAAGCCAACCAAAGCCCTAAGCATGCGCAAGTCAAGCTTAGGTTCTCTAAGGTCTAAGGTGATATGGTCACAATGCTCTCAATAGCATAAGTAGGGCTGCGAATTTAGATTGAAGATCATTAGTGTCTCAAAAATTAATTAAAATTTTAGCTCAGGTCAAGATTGTATCAAATGAAACGAGCTGAGCTATGAGCCCAGACTTTGCATTAAATTTTCTTAGTCGATTTTGAGTCATATAAATCGGCTCGATTTTGATTATAATTGACTCGAATTATTTTTTATTTTTAAATATTATATATAATGCAAAATAAAATCAAATATAACGAGCTACGAGCTAATTTTAAGTTGGAATAAATTTAAATAGCTCAAATTGAGCCATCTAATTTAAATTTTAAGCTGGATTGAGCTGATTTTGAGGTAGAACAGATCTAAATAACTTAAATTTGAGCTACCTCGTTTTGATTTTGAGCTGGATCCTGCTCAATTCAATTTTAAGTTGAGTTTGCTAGATATCAAACATAACGAGCCGCGAGTCATTTTCGATCTAAACTTAATCCATTCCGACTAATTTTGAGTTGGCCCTAGATGGCTCGAAATTGGCTCATTAAGAGTCCTAAACATAAGGTAATCTAGGAGCCAATGAAGTTCCCTTAGGACTACAGGGCAAAAATTGAGCCAACTACACCATGAATAACCACCTGAACCTAGGCTAATCTCTTAGACTAGCCAGCCTAGAGCTAATTAGTTCAAACCGAGATCAATCACATAAAGACACTAGGAAGAAGGCTAGATTTAGGCAGAAGAGCGGCCAAGGGAAAAATGTTGACAAAAAAAGAGGTCAACAGGATATATTTTAACTTTATTTCTAGTTATTATCACAAATAAGCTAAATCTCTTCAAAGTGAGAGTTTGCATAATGAACAAACCTTATTAAAAAACTTAAGGGTAAGAGCTTTATTTTTATTGTGTTTCATCCAATAAAATTGATATTTTTAAAAGATCCTTTATCAAGAACATAAATTAGGTTAATATTCATATCCCTTAAGAAGGTATTATACAATATTCATATGCATTAGTAGATTCTCACATATATAATGAGTGGAATATGAAGTCTCATTATATGACTCGAGTTATTTATTCAATTAGTTTTTAAAAGAATCTAAATTTATGTTGATTCTCAAGTAATCATAATACAATTGACTAAATAATATATCTACCATCTAAACATAATCTTTATATGTATCATCAATAGGTTATATAATTAATTAACAACATCCATAGTGTCATTTTTTAAGTAACTAGATATTATAATCTTAAAGTATACACTTTATACCAATTGACTACGGAACTCACAAACCCAAAAGAAGACTCCATATAATTTCTTATATAAAGTAAGTATATTTTACATTTAACTTATTTTAGTACCTCCGAGTTTCCTTATGTAGAAGACTAAAATTCAAAATTAATTACATCAATTAATCAAGAAGAAAAATTTCATTAGGTGTTCATAGATTTCTTATGACAAGGAAAATGTCATTTAGACTACTCAAGAATTTTGAATTCCAAAAGAAGCATTATCTTTTAGTTTAATAGGGTATGTAATATACCATCACTCATTTCACTAAATATGTATTTATTGTCATAGCAAAATTAAAGAATAAAATGTAATGAATGTAGTCAATCAAGACTTTTGTGGGGTTCATCAACCTTGCCCTACAATGACTTTGCAAATAATATCATCACTATTAAATATTTTCTGTCTGTCTTATATTCCCCGAAACGTTTTACACTAAGAAATCGCCCCTTTGCTCTTCAAATGATAAGGTATGGTCCTTATGGGTGCTATAGATCATCTATCTTCAAATGTACATAACTTCATATTAGTGGTAAAAGATTACTTCTTAAAATGGAAAAAAATTTATTCCATTAATAGAATTTCAAACTAAATTTTATTAATTATTTCCACTAATATATTATCTATAAATTTTAAATGTATCAATGTAAAATGCCAAAAAATAATGTCATTAATGATACCAAAATTTGTATATTCACTTAACATAATCATTTTGTATAGTGATATTTTATGATGTATTATTTAGTAANAAAATAAATTCACTACATAAAATCATATTAATAGTTTTTGAAAATATTTAAATAGAGAACATCTAATAGTTAATCTTTTTCTACCCTCCCCAAACTTAAATTTTTAAATATGAAATGATACAGGTGGAAAGAAAAATTCTAAATATAAATCATACCTCAGTATTTTAGGCATTGTCATCAGTCTGAAATGTTTGCAGTCCTTCTCAAAATTTCTATTTCACCTGGTCTGTAACATTAGGAGCTTTCTACACATATAAATCATTAGAGAATTTTTTAGGTAATGAAATTTTGAAATAAGTACAAAACTAAACATTAAACAAACACAATAATTCACTAACACATCAACAATACTAACAAAATAATTACAATTAAAATGAAAAAATGAAAATCACATCACATTACAATTCACAAAGTAGTAATCAACATCCATTATACTACACATGTAAATTTTAACTACCACACTAAACATTTAAAACAATAATAAAAAATTATCCAATTACAACATAAAATAAAAATGAAAGTACAAACACACACAAACATCCATTTCTATTACAAAAATTAAAAACATAAAAGTAAAAGTACATCAATTATATTCAGATATCAAAATCCCATACTATATTTTCGTCTCCTTTGTCAGTAGGTGGATTGGGCTGATACTGAGTATATCGGGGCACTCAGGAAATGTAACATCAGGCTCACCTCTGTAGTGTCGGGCCTGAGCTTCATAATAAGCTTCAAAATTTGAATGCATCTGAAGGTACTCACTATCATAATCATGTCAACGTTCTAAACCTCCAATCCTTTCAATTATTAACTCTATATTTTTTTGCTACAAGGTCAATTCATTCATTAAATCAGTCAGAGTAGGGGGGCTAGAAGAAGGAAGGTCATAACTAGTAGAGGGGACATCTCTACTAGTAGAAGGTTCTCGACTCCTACTCTCAGTTCTCCATTTTTGTGGGATTCATAAGTCTTCAAATTAGCTTTATTAATGGGTTTCATAGGGTAAACTCATTCCTCATCATCTCCAACTTTCACTCCAGAAAGTTGGCAAAGTGCATAAATAAGGTCAGGATGTCATAGACCTCCACTTGTTTCACTTCTTGCTGTGGTCAATATATTCTTAAAAATGATTCTCCTCACATTTATATTTCTGTTATTCTGAATACAGAAATTCAAAATAGCTCTATCTCTTGTTACCTCACTATGGTGATAGGTCGGTAACAGAGTAGAGGAAATAAAATAGTGTCACGCTTTAGATGTGGCATTCAACATGGAAGCAGAAAAATTTACCCGTTCTCGTTGCTTAATCTTCCACGTTCCTTTCCCATCAGTGAGAAAGTTGATCAAATCATTCAAGGGGCCTTCCATTATACTAAAGGTTTCAGAATGGCAGCTATAAGAGTCTGGGACTTTCTAAAAGGAGTTAATGCGAGCGGCACTAAATTCAACAGAAAATCCCCGCACTTGAACGATTCCATCTTCAGAATAGATCATGTTAGCATAAAACTCTTTTACAATATGTGCAGTAGCTTTATTGGTGGTGTAACAAAAGTTTTCCCCCCACTGCTCGGTAATAACTCGTTCAATTTCTCCTCCCGGACTCTCAAAAACTCGATCTTGTATGCATTTCTTTCCTTTAAATATTGAAGTAAACCTCGACTAAGCCTTCGCCTTGACGAAGCGAGACTCGTCAAACTCAAGTCGCCTCTTTTGTCGTGGAGCCATTTCAATCTAATCAAAATTATAGAAAAATTCCAAAATATACTTCAAATATGTAAATAATGGCTTCCAAGAGTGATTCTAAGAGTTCAAAACTAAGTTCCATAAATTTCTACCCAATATTTTCTTCACATGCTCAAATTTTTTGGATCTCCTCAATGTGGAAGAAATTCATGGTGAAAATCAAATATTTTTAGCTTGGAGTGAAGCTCTTACTTAGAGATGATCAAATAAATGTGGAAGAAATCAATGGTGAAAATCAAATATTTTTAGTTTGGAGTGAAGCTCTTACCAAGAGATGATCAAATCCGCCATAGTGAAAATCAAATATTTTTAGCTTGGAGTGAAGCTCTTACCTAGAGATGATCAAATCCGGTGTCAAAATGTATTAAAATCACCTCTCCAAATCCCAGATATCTCAAGCCCTAGGTCAAAAATCGCATTTTTCAGAGGAAGGGGATGATGAATAGTGGCGGTTGACTGGTCAAAAATCGCGGTTAAAGGTGTTTTTTCAGGATCTTGCCGTCGGCGAGGTCTTCGACGCCGTCGGTGCACTCTATTGAATATATATCCTAAGTCTCGGGAAAAGTCCATCATCAGCGGTGTCGAGGGCACCGTCGGCGAGCTCTATTGAAATGGTTCAACATCCTATGCTCAGTCTCAACTATACAGAGATCTAAAAGCATAATTCTAAGGCAAAGAAAACATAACGTTCAAACCAAATTACACACATAGACAGACATGTAGCAATGTAAATATACTATTCTTCAGATTCAGTGCTAGATTCTCCTCTGAGATCACCCATTGATTGCACATGAACGAAGAGGTTATGGAAGGGTCAATATGAAAATTCTTCAGTAGAATCCTCTTCTATCAATTTCATCCTCCTCATCAGCCGTATCAAACTGTCTTCTATATGTCCAGAGTGAGAAAAATGTTATTTCATCCTCCAGTCTAGATGATTGAAGAAATCAAAGATATTATTAATTGCATTCATAACATTTTGTACCTCCTTCTCCAATTAATTGATTTTGTGCAGGATCATCAGAGTCTTGTCCGAAACTAAAGGTTGAATAGGCAGTGAATTCTGCGACGATTGATCCACCATAATAGCATATCATTTTCATCTTCATTGGATGAGAATCTCTCAGTTGGGTCCAAAGGCTTCCAAGGTAGAAGTATATTTTCCCAATGTTCATAAGATACTTGAAACTGACTGCAAAGTAAGAAAATTATGGAAGGGTGTCCAAGCCCATAAGTTGATCCATGAACCATCAGGCCCAAAACAGACTTCACAATTATAGATCCAATATTGATTGACAGTCCCATTTGGATGTAGTAATTCAAAATAACACTTTCTTTAGAAACTTTACCGATCCTCATTGCCGGTAATAATTTTGCAGAAATGAAGAAGTGTCAGTATTTTGAAACGAGATTTAGAAGTGTCGCAGAAAAACTAACATACCCATTTTCTCTTATTTCCCAGTCTTCAGTTTCATCCGTTAAATATTGGTAAATTTCATTTATTTAGTTTCTTGTCAGGATGAAGTTGGAATAATGGCAGACAGGAACATTCTCGATCATATATAATTCATTGATCCGTGCAGGAGTAAAGTTATCCATCTACCTCGCACATAGACGACTCCTTGGTTGATTCCATGTAAATTAGCATAAAATTCCTTCACCACAGGAACAACCACGGCGGCGATAGTGTAACACAGTACTTCCCATCTTCACCGCACTATCATCTCTTTAATTTCCATCGAGGGATTATTCAATCCTTGATTTATGAATCCTCATTTCTTGATTAATCTCTTCTTCGCCAGTATCTTGTTGAAGATTCACCGTGCTTCCGCACTAACGAACTTTCTCCGGTTGAACACTCGCATTCTATGATTTTTAAGGGAATTGGACTCCATAGGGATGAATTTGGTGGAGTTTCACTTCGTTTTTGGGGAACTATGAACTTAGGAATCGAATTTGGGAGTTTAAAAGGGGTAACTCCCGCCTAAAACCCCCAAAAACTGCCCATTCAAACCCATGAACCGCCATCCCGCCGGTCTCGCCGTTGGCGGTGTCGAGGGCTCCGTCGGCGAGCCTTTAGTATTTAATTGCCTGGACTATCAGGAAAAACCCGCCATTGGTGGTGGCGAAGGCGTCGTCGATGCCCAAGACAAAAATTGCACAGTTTCGCTCTGGTCCGAATGCGTTCCAATTTTTCTCTATGGATCCAATTTTTATGATGATTCAATGGTAAATAAGAGTAGTAGAGTTCAATACTACCACAAACTAACGATAATTTCAAATAAAAAATACTATAATTGCAATAAAAATAAAGATAATTATGGGTTGTCTCCCATAAAGTGCTTGGTTTAACGTCTTCAGCCCGACCTATTCAGGTATTATTCAGGTTGACTGATCATTAAAACCTCTTTAAAATTTGGTACCCTCAAAATATGGTTTTAATCTGTGTCCATTTACTTTAAATCTATTTCTAGTCTTTTGAATTTCAACATTCTGTAAGTATAAACTTGAGTCGCAGTAAAGGGTCCTAACCAACGAGACTTCAATTTCCCAGGGAATAACTTCAGTCTAGTATTGTAATGCAAAACTTCTTGTCTTGGTTCAAAGTTCTTTTGGTTAATTTTCTGATCATGCCATAACTTTAGTTTCTCCTTATAAATTCTGTCGTTATCATAAGATTCATTAATTCTTCCAATTCATTCAATTATAACAATTTCTTCTTACCAGCATCTTTCAAATTATAATTGAATTATAACAATCCTAACTCGTCTTAAGATTCAGAGGTTCTCGTTTGTGACAACCTAAATCCTCATATCTTCCAGGCTATTCGTGTGATTGTTTCATAGGAATGTAAGTCCTAACTAATAAAATTTGCAGGATGAAACATTTAAATAATTTCTCTCCAAAATTGAAGTCGAACCGCAACGTAGCTTGGGAAGTCACTGAGATTCTCATCTAGATCTATGACATCCTCTAGTCTCTCTTTCTCTGGATTCCATAATATGTTTCAAATTTGAGCCACTCCTCTTTCACGACTCTTTGTCTGATCTCTTTGAAAAATCTTAATCCTTTGACCTCTTTTAGGATAATATCCCCTGATTTTTATCATGAGTTTTCTTGGATGACTTCAGTTATCTAAGATGTAATTAACTATAAGGGCTTTCCTTTATAGAAAACATTTCTGAACCCAGCTTAATATAAACCCTATTTAATTTTTCATATTAAATAGGAGAACTTGTCGGCTTATAAATAAAATTGTTTTCACAGACCAAACGGATGTCATATGTTTCTTAGTTTATTTGATCGAGCCTCACCCTCGAGTCTTGTGTTTACCTTTCGGGAAAAAAAATTTGGCTTGAGGTGTATTAAACTATGAAATATATGGAATTAGTTTGATTTTATATTTTTCTAAACTTATATATACATGTAAATTAAAGTCTTTCTGAAGCGGGCGATCGAATTTCAATTCCGGCGGCCGACAACTTCCAACGGGCAACTCCTTAACTAAAATTGTGCCGACAGCTTCTTGTGACTCCGCTAGAGAAGATTTTTTATTTCCATTCAAATCAAGGAATATTGTTTTCATACATTTGTAATATGTCCATGTTCCATATGGACCAGATTACTCTTCTTCCGTTGACATGCTTCACCGATTTCTTTCTTGGGTAAGTACAGTCAACTTTTTAAGACTTCAGGACAGTCAGTTCAATCACCTTTGAATAGAGAGGTTCAAGAGTTCATTAGGACTTTTAATATTTGTGTGGGGCCAGACCCTTAATAGTTGTGTTGGTGGACTAGTTTTGCCTGGGCATTGTGTGTTGAAAAGTTGGTCCCGCACTGGGTCCTGAACATCACCTTTTCCTTTTGAGTTTGGTTTGCTATTTTGCAAATTAAATCGAATTGTGTCTTGTTGTGATTGCTCCTTAAATTTTTTAATATTAATTAAATATTTCTTCTTTCAAACTATTTTTACTAAAGTTTAAAATCTTCAAAAACTACATAAAGACTTACCTAGTATACAGATCGACCTTTGTTAATTTTTAGTGCTCACACTAAAATTGTGAGGTATTGCCAAATAACTAACCTCAAGGCTTTCTTTTTGAAGTTGTTGCAATGGCATTCCCAACGCTCACTTTCTCGTGCAACCTGCCAATGAACCTTAATGCCTGCAACTTTGCCCCCACCATCAAGTTTGGAGCTGGGTTTGAAAATCTCGAGGTCATCCTTTGGAAAGCTCCCTTCATTATAATGAAAGTTGCGGCACCAAAAGCTCAGGAACCGCCTGTTGAGTTCAACTTGAACTGTCCATAGGATTTCCCTTCTTACAAGAAGATAAAGACCACTACCATCACGACACCTGCTGAGCCTCTTGCTCCCGCTTCTGCTAAGGGAAAAGAGGTCATGATCGTTGAAGATACAACCAAAGGACCCACCTTCTGTATTTGAGATTGGATCGAGTTCGAGAACGACACTGTTAACCCAAACTAAAAGAAGGAACCGCAGCCAAAAGATTTAGAAGGCTACTAAAGCCCAGAGTTATAAAGAAATGTCTGTTGATGAAATTCCTCACCAGGAAGAATTGGAATTATCAGAAGCCTATCTGCTTCTGCGAGGGAGTAGGTTCAATCCCTTAATGAACAATGATGGGTATGAGAGTACACAGAAGATTTCCGCTACCTTACCATCACCTCATGGACATGGTGGGGAGAGAAAGAAGTCCACTCCTATCACCCGAGTCAGCACAGTGTTCCAAAGACTAGCTGCCAAGGAATATTGTCTTGCCAGTGAATTACTTAAACGAGTAGGATGTGCGGTATCACCTAATATAAAAAGAGAAATTCTAAGAGATATCAGATCTTCCTGATAGAAATCAACTAAAGTTTTGCCAGAACACATTCCTGTCAAATTTTGTTTGGGAAGTCGAGTTGATGTTAACATTACCACCATCGATTCTACTACTGTTGTTGCTCTGAGACCCACAGACTGTCGACTAGTTAAGTCACGTTTGGGTCACAAAATTCTCCCAATCACCCGTCATGAAGTTCCGAAGGAAAAGATGAAGAAGTTACCTTGTATTGTACCTGGTCCGCACCATGGGGAGCATACCTCTCTTTGATGTACCGATGTTGAGAAGCCTTGTCTCAAGACATCTACGCCAATGAAAATGGTGTGGGTACCTAAGGTTGTTGTACCAATACAGTTCAATGAGCCTGTGAGGCAGGATCATGGAATGAAGGAAGGGTCTGAAATATTTGACATTGTCGCAGCTATTGCTAGCGAGATGGATGATCAAGTAGAGGATGTTTAGTAGATTCCTCCAGATCTTAAGATGATACAAGAATCTGTGATTAAAGAAAAAGTTGAGAAGCTCAGAATCAAGATTTTTGAGTTAGCTCGAGAACATGAAGTTTCTGTTGATGACGAGGAAGACTTCATGGACATTCATGTCATTGAAACCAGAGCCGCTGCATCTACATGCGATGCTCAACCTCTTATCGAAGAGAATGTCGTAGATTTTCTGCGTAGGGTTGTCTTCTTGAGGGATGAGCAAATCACCCAAATGGAGAAAAGAATGGAAGAGATGACCATTGTCATGGCCGCTATGGCTACAGCTCATGGACAGTCTCAACGCCAATAGTTAGCCTCTCCGGAAGTTAATCAGGCGAAGATTATACATATCACCGATGAAAGGAGGAAAGTTTCCTCAACAAATAAAGATGATCAATAGAAGAGTGATTCTTCATTGAGTGTCATACCAGAAAAGGAATTTAAATAGATGTTTGAATAAGTTTGGGAACCTTAGCTCAATCTAAGGGTGTTGCATTGATTTTTAAGAGTAGAACCTACCCGGAGGAATTCGATGTCGTACCCTACTCTGAGGGTGTTGTGTCACCAAACATTACGATACTTGACGGAATTGGAAATCCTAGATAGCATATAGCGAATTTCCCAGCTAGTTATGGTAACATTAGAGATAACGGAGCTTTAATTTTCCGTCAGTTTGTCAGTAGCTTATCGGGAATCACATTTGATTAGTATGTTTAATTGCCCAATGGATCAGTCAAGACATTTGTCGAATTAGAACAGTAATTTGTGAAGAGATTTGCCAGAGCGCAACACCATGTTTCTATTGGAGACCTCATAATGGAGAAGCAAAAGTCTAACGAGACCTTAGTAGATTACATCTTGATGTTGAGAAACCTTAGCATGTAATGTGAAACTCAATTACAGGAACATCATGCGATTGAGATCCTACTCAAAAGCATTCATGGGCTAGTAGCTTTCATGCTCAAGGGACTCACCATTAAATTCTTCTAGAAGCTACTCAGCAAAGCTAGTAATCTACAAGAGGAAGATAAACATAAAGATTCCCAGGAGAAATCAGAAAAGACCAGAGCAGCTCGAATATTCGAGAAGAATTCTGAAATTGTAGCAACAATAGAAAAGGTAAAACAATTAAAGAAAATACAGGCAGAGCATCCTCGTGAAGGTTCCCAACCGTCGTCACAGTATGCTCAACAGAAACAACAGTGGTCAGTCTAGCCAACAGTCGCATCAAGGAGAACCGTACCAAACAGAGAATAAGAAGGGTATGACCATTTCGTCACGAAAAAACATGGCATACGCTTCAAAGATGAAGTTGTACCCAAAATGTTCAGAAGTTTAATGAAGAAGTCTGAGTTCAGATTACCAGATCCAAAAAAACCTGAGAAAGTTGACAAGAAAGATTAGCCCAATTATTGCCCATACCACAGGATGCTTTGACATACTATAGAGGAATGTTTCGTCTTCAAGGATTGGCTCGAGAAGAATCTTAAAAAAAGGAATATAACGATCCCAAAAGAATATTTAAAAGAACCTAAAAACGGTTATGTAAATATGATTTTGTCTAAGCCGATCGCTCCGATAGATCCCTATTCAGAAGAAGATGGATGAAGTACAGTTTGGAGCAAATCATCCAAGAAGAGACTATGTCAGATTCAGACTGCTTCAGAACAAGCAGCAAATCAGAGTCTGCAGCCCACTCAACCCAAGTTGGAAATTTTGCCAGAGAGACCACCACAACCAGAAGAGAAAGAGAAGAACGATGTCATGAGGACTGATAGCACAGGGGGTAGGATAGAGGCTGCCTCTGTTAGATTGATTGTCTCAGATTCGGGAAAGAAAATCCTCGACTGTGTATGATTATCTTTTTTCCCCTCCAGAGTATTATGAATATAATGATTATGATTTCGGCTACACTTTAACTATTTTTTGTGATGACGTAACTGATTTTGCTCAATCTAGCTCCGATCTCGATTCCCAAACCAATTCGTAAATCATACTTAAGTTCGATCAACCCATTAACAAGAATGAAGAAGAAATTGATGATACCGGTTACGATAGCATCGGGAGTGAGGAACCAATCCTCGAGCGTCATGGCACACCACTCGCTATTAATTTAGTTCTTTCCGATGAAGAAGAAGAAACAAAAATTTGCCTATAACATTGCAAGAAGAATAAGAAATCACAGAATTAAACTTAAGGAGCCAAAATGTATTACCCTCAAGACCAGCTCTGACATATAAAGGAAAACAAATAGTAACTCAAGAAGAGGTACCTCCACTTCCATTAGGGGAAGAAACACATAACCAAGTGAAGGTTGGAGGATTATATAAAGTGGATTATAACATACTAGCTCATCTTAGGAAGTTGTCGGCCAAACTAAGCATCTAGGATGCTTTAATCTTATCAAAGGAGATGAGGGAATCTCTGGTTACAGCTTCGCTTGACCAAGAGATTTGCTTAGCCCAACTGGCCAGCACATCTTCAGATGAAGTTTGCTCATTAAAGGAACAACTTAGAGTAACCTTTACAGATGAAGACTTGCTTCTTGGTACCACTAACCATAACTGACCACTCTATATCTCTGTTAACATTGGTAGATTCGTACTGTCCAGAGTTTTAGTAGATTCTAGAGCATCACTCAACTTGATGAGTCTATGGACACTGACCTATTTGGACATTGATGCTCAAGAACTCACGGATGACAAAATGATTCCAAGAGGATTCAACCAAAAGGGAGAGAGAGCCCTACGATCTATTACATTACTTATGAAAGTTAGAGAATTAGTAACAACTGTCAAGTTACATATCATCGACGCCGAGACCTCTTTTAATGCTCTACTAGGTTGATCATGGATTTACGAGCACAACATGGTTTCATCATCTCTACACCAATGCATTAAGTAGTATAAGGAAGGACAAGATCATTGCATCAAAGGGGATTTACAACCGTTCTCAGTTCATGAAGAGGGCATTCATAAAGACATCGCCTACTATGCACCTCTGAAGAAAGTCATCTTTTTTTATTAAATTGTATCAAATGAAGTGGAAGATTTAAAGGAGCCATAACAAAAGGTCATTCAACTCCGCTTTGACAATCTACTATCTTCTCTTCACAATGAGGTGGTACAGGTTCTTTGAAACCAAATACCCGAGATCGAGGCCGGGGACGTGGACGAGGAAGAGCCAATGTTGTTGTTGAATGGACTAAGCCGACCATCAATATTGATGATGAAGAAAGTTGAGGAGGAAATGATGATGATAAAACACAAGAAACCACAATACGATATATCCTTGGAAGATGAGGAGAAAAGTGAATAAGAGTCGATGTATGATCGGATAAACTACTATGTGAATGTCATGGCCCTTATTCTGTTTCTCCCTCAAAAGGTTAAGAGTTTAGAGGTCAAGGAAGTCCGTAGCGTTGGTTCAAAGCCAATCAAGTTTTACCATGCTTCTGCTTTTACTAATCTTGAAAATCATGTAAATTTGGATGATGATTCTAATGAATTAATGGAATTACCTTTTGGTTACTTATCTCCTTGTGTAAAAAAGTTGATTCAATAGAGATATTTGCCAAAAAAATGCCGAAAGACAAATTACTACTTTTTGAAATATTATGGATTGTTAAAAATCGAACTCCCAATTTAAAAGAAGGTCTTAGATTTGGTGCAGTGGGACTAGTCAATAATTCAAAATTGTGCATGATTGTTACTAGTGAATTGGAAAATGATTGCCTCAATGTGGAGGATGACTCTACCAATCAGCTGATAGAAGATGCCCAACCAAAATTTGAGAAGAAGTTAAATCAGCAGTTGATGAATTGAAAGAAATTAAACTCAGGACGGAAGAGCAGCCCCAACCAACATTCATAATTTCTCTACTCATAAAAAAAAATCTTTCGAATTGATCAAGTTACTATCATAATTCAAATATTGTTTTGCATGGAGTTATGATGAAATTCCAAGACTATCAGCAAAATTCACAGTTTATAAACTCGGGGTGGACTAAGATATAACCCCAGTGAAGCAAGCTCCCAGAAGAATGTGCCTCGAGATAGAGCAACAAGTCATTATTGAGGTGAAGAAATTAATAGATGCCAACTTTATAAGAGAATAGCAACACCCCACATGGCTAGCCAACATTGTTCTAATTAAGAAGAAAAATGAATAGATCCGTGTTTGTGTTGACTTCAGGGATTTAAACAAAGCATGTCCAAAAGATGAATTCCCATTCCCGATACCAGAAATGATGGTGGACATCACTTCGACACATGAGATTTTCTCCTTCATGGATGGATCATCGGGATACAACCAAATCAAGATGGCTCTAGAGGATGCAACACTTACAACATTCAGAACATCGATTGGGATCTTCTACTACATAGTAATGTCATTCGGGTTGAAGAATGTCGGAGCAACATATCAACGAGCTATGACGAAAATTTTTGACGACATTATTCACAACCAAGTGGAATGCTACATGGATGATTTGGTCATCAAAAAGTAAATAGAAAATAGACCATCTGTACGATTTGAAGATAGTGTTCGAACGATTACGATAATATAATGTTAAGATGAATCCCTTAAAGTGTGCATTCAGCGTTACCGCCAGGAAATTTCTAGGATTCGTTGTTCGTCATCGGGGAATCGAGCTCGACCCGGATAAGATTAAATCTATCTTAGAAATGCCTCCTCCCAAAACCATGGAACAACTACGCTCCTTTCAAGAAAAGTTGACATATCTGAGATGTTTTATTTCTAATCTCTCAGGTAAGTGTCAGCCCTTCTCGACATTAGTTAAAAAGGACTCCAAATTCATTTGGGAAGAGAATTGTCAGCGGGCCTTTGAGGACGTCAAGCAATACTTAATGACACCTCTTGTTTTGGCAGCCCCTATATTGGAAAAAACATTGATACTTTATACTGCAGCTATAAACGACTCTCTCGGAGTCCTGCTAGCTCAGATCAATGATGAGGGCAAGGAAAACACACTTTATTACTTGAGTCGCCATCTAATACTGAATAAGATAAAGTATACGCCTATTGATAAACATTGTCTAGCTTTAATTTTTCCCGCCCAAAAGCATAGACACTACATGCATTCTCACAATATTACTTTTATTTCAAAAGTTAATTCGTTGCAATATTTAATGTCCCGACCAACACTTTCCGGATGTTTAGCAAGGTGGTCAATGATTTTATTACAATTTGATATAACTATTGTTCCCCTCGGTGCTATCAAGGGACAAATTTTAGCAGATTTTCTCGCAGCACATGCACTTCCAGCTAGGTCCCTACTCAACAATAAATTGCCAAATGAGCAGATATAACAAGTAGAATCGTCCATTGTCAGACATTGGGAATGTACTTTGATGGAGCTTCATCAGCCAGAAAAGACAAAGGATCAGGGACAGTTATACTAGGCAAAGTAGGGATCGGTCTAATTTTCATCACGCCAGATAAGGACATGCTGAGATTCTCCTATCACCTGACAGAGCCGTGCACCATCAACGAAGTAGAATATGAAGCATTAATCACCGATTAGAGTTGGAAATCTTGATGGATATAATGGATATTTCCATCTGTGATGACTCTCAACTCGTCATCCAACAAGCTGTCAGACAATACAAGATTTTGAAGCCAAGATTAGCGAAATATCATTAGTATGCAATGAAGCTGCTTAAATAGATTTCTAGTATAACTCTCTGCTGGATTCCTCGAGGAGATAATGCCCATGTTGACGGTCTAGCAAACTTTCTAAGGAGTTGGCGTGTCCACCGGAGGATTGCATTGATATTAAAGTACAAGGAAGATGGGTTCTGTCTTGGATCAAGCTCGAAAATCTACACAAGCTCGAAGAAGAGGAAGGAGTGACAGTTGTAGTTTCTAATATCAATGAAGATTGACGTAAGCATTAATAGAATATTTGTAGACTGGAAAGCTGCTAGAGGACAAATTTGAGGCATATCACATCACAAGAAAAGCTAAGTCATATGCTTTAGTGGATGATGTCCTCTACAGAAGAATGTTCGATTAGATGTGGTTGCAATGTCTAAGCAGAGCAGAGGCACAAAATATCGTCAGAGAGGTACACGTCGGATTGTGTGGTGCTCACCAGTCAGGGCCGATGATGAAAATAAAGTACAAAAAACTCGAATATTATTGGCCAACAATGATATCTTATTGCATGGATACAGTCAGAAAGTGTCATCAGTGCCAAGTGCATGGGGTGGTCTTACACCAACCCTCAAATGTGCTACATCCAACCGTTTCCTTGTGGCCATTTGAGTGTTGAGGCACAGACATAATAGGTCTGATAGACCCTCCCTCATCTAAGCGACACAAATTTATTCTTGTCGTTTTGGATTGCTTCTCCAAATGGGCATAGGCAGTGTCGTTACAAGAGGTTACAACACAGCACGTCCTTCAACTCTTCAAAAGCCAAATCGTCTACCGTTTCAGTATACCACGCAGAGTAATTTCTGATAATGGGACAACCTTTAAGAACACCAAAATCAACAACTTCATCAAAAGGCATGGGATAGACTGGAGATGCTCTACGATCAACTATCCCATGGCAAATGGCCTGGTCGAAGCCTTCAACAAGACACTGGTACAAGTTTTGAAGAAAGCACTGGACGAAAATAAAAGAGATTGACATAACAGACTGTTAGAAGCTTTGTGGGCATATCGGACAATGTTCAGAACTCTGACTCAATGTACACCCTACGCACTTGTGTATGGGTCTGATGTCGTACTGGCATTGGAGGTTTAGACACTATCTCTCAGAGTCGCAGTCACCAACCAAATCACGATAGAAGAAAGTGCAAAGATCAGACTTGAAGAATTAGAGAGTCTCGAGGGAAAGCAACTAGAAGCGCAACATAATTTGGAACTTTACCAAGCGAGAATGGTACAAGCTCATGACAAATTGGTCAGCCTGAGGACATTCAAAATTGTTGACATCATTCTTGTTCTCAAGAGACTTATTGTTGCACATCGCAAGATAGGTGGAAAATTTGAACCAACTTGGGAGGGACCATTTGTCGTAGAAAGGGTCTATTCAGGAGGACCCTATTGGCTGGTGGATTTTCGAGGCGAAAGACCTATGTTGTCGATCAATTGATGATATCTGAAAACATATTATGTAACATAACTTTGTTTAAAATGAGATTTTGAGATTTGGATTATTCTGGGTTTACTTATTTGGCCAAGCGTCTGTGACTGGGTCCAAAATATTGTAATAAGATAAAACTTAATAAAATGAAAATTTTGAAGTTGTTCACTTCATTCTTTTTCTCTTCTATTTTTCTTAATTTTAACATTTCACTAAACTAAATAAAATAATAATAATAATAGTAATAATAATAATAACTTTTGTGCCTTTACAAATTAAAATTTTGTTTAGTGAACGTTATGTTTTGTTCTTGTTCCCGCTAAATTTCAAAGCACTGATGTTTTTTTCTTGTCATATGCATAAAAAAATGTCAGTGAAGAAGCTGATTTTTGCCTTCAAGGATGGCTTGAATCTCGCACTCAACAAGGAAAGAGCACATCGGGGAAGCATCATAGACTTTGACCTGGAATTTGGGCAGTTCAATGTTAACTATCAGGGTCCCCTGATGGACATAGTTAGCCGACAAGAAAAGGAAAGGTTATCGTTGCTTTTGAGAATTGGTGCAAAAGAAGACTCCCCTTTGAAGAGGAAGAAAGCAATAGCACAACAGAATCTGATGGAGGGAACTAGCTATTTACCATCCATGATAACCACACCAACTGGAAACCTGGTCAGCACTGACAATGAGAGACTGTCAGATCCACCATTGAGAAGAACTCAGCGTCGTCGCAGACACAGAGCTTTTCTAATTGAAGAAAGAAGATACCTAGAAGAGGTGGAAAATTTACTTACCCCGATTCTTGAGAGGACAATCTACGACCCTTACATGAGGGAGACTTCCGCCAGTCTACCTACTACGGAGGATGAGTCTGAATTCCCTATGGAGTAAGTATAATCTGAAGTATCGAATGAATTTCATAGGGGTTGCCTAATGTGCAACGTCAAAGTTCCTATTCAGTCGTAAATAGAAGGGGCATTTGTGGAGTGCCCTACGTGCAATGTTATACACTTAGACCAATATAGTTCATTTGAAGAATTCGTAGCTGCTGACACGGGATGCCAGGGGTCAGTTTACCTGGATACCTAGTCATACATTCCATTACTTGTGGAGCCAAGTTAGACGTGGTATACTACAGATGTGGAGATGATAGATCTGACTCAACAATCTCAAAGGATCCCTACAGCAGAATTGGAAAGGATAAACAAAGTTAAGAGGAAAGAATTCAAATTTTACGAAGAAATTCAAGTAAATATCATCAATATCTTGGAAGGCCTGGAGCAGTACACAAGGGTCTTCTTTGAAAGTGATGAAAGGATAATCCTTGTTTGCATATTTGATTTAAGAGACAGGGGTCGGGCTGGCATGCTAATGGAAATAACTTATTCTAAGCCACGAAAGTGGATGAGAGGAAAAGGAAGGATCGCCATTCAATGTGGTTGCTGTTATAATTTCACCAATGGTAGACAAGGGAATCCCCCAAGCATCTTAAGAAATGATGAGGTGGACCCAATGCCCTTCGAGATAAAGTGGATGATCAAGAGAATGGTTAGATGGAGCATACTGTCAGCTGATTGCATTCCAAAAAATTGTATCATCAACATCTACGATGAAGGATATTTCATTCCCCCGCACATAGACCATCATGATTTCGTGAGGCCTTTTCTGCACGGTCTCCTTCATGAGCAAGAGCAATATACTATTCAGAAAAGAAATTGATGTTATCAGCACTGGGGAGTTCAGAGGATCCGTTGAGATTCCACTATCGATAAGTTAAGTACTGATTCTCAAAGGAAATGGAGCAGACCTCACCAAGCACTGCATCCCAGGAGTACAACACCGCAGAGTGTCTGTGACTTTCAGAAGGATGGATAGCACAAGATGTCATACAGATTCATACCAGATCTGGAGCTAGAAGAGCTACGCCCGTACGAGCTATGGTTGCACCTCTAAGTACACGTAAAGGGAATTTTTGTCTTGGAGCGTGGCTTAGTAGGCCAACTTAACCAAGAACTCGTCCCACATAGGACAAACATACAGTTCTTTTTGTCACCTTTTGTATTGCGTTAGAGCCGTGTATATGATATGTATTCAACATGAGATATTTCAGATGCACTTTTGATGTTTTCAGCGCGTATTCAGTCAGTAACACCTATTTTGAGCAGATCAATGAAATTTATTTCAGATTGCATTATGTTTCTGGAATTTCCCTTCATGCGATGAATCAAGAGTCGTCGAACCATACGTTGGTTCTGAACTACAATGAATAAAGAACAAAACAATAAAACTTAATCATGATGAAAACTGAATAAAATATTCTTTTTGAAAAATAAATCAACCAATAAAAATTAAATCTTTTCAAAAAATATATATGTGCTTTGATAATTAAATATGATAAAAATAATAGGAAAAGAAAAATAAATTAGTTTGAGTTTGTTTCTCTCGAGTTCGAAGTCTCTTACTCTTTGCTTGCGCAGCACGATTATTCTTGTCTGCACTAGCTTCTTTGCATCTCCCGGAGTTTCAGACTCTGTACAAAGTTTTACGGATTTCTTTCTCGCCAATGTTAATCTTCATATGCCACATACCTATGAGTTCAACACCACAAGTTCTCTACACTATTTGCATGATATTCTCGGAGTCAGTACATAAATTCTGATTCCCGTCTTTGCATTTTGAGGTAGGCTTAGACGCCCTATTCCCATCTTTGCATTTTGGGGTAGGCTTAGACGCCCTATTACCATTTTGCATTTTGGGGTAGGCTTTGATGTCTTATTCTCATACTCACTTTCGGAGTCGGCTTTGATGTTCTATTCCCATACTCACTTTCGGGGTAGGCTTCGTTGCCCTATTCCCATCTTTACTTTTTGAGGTAGGCTTAAACGCCTTATTCATCTTTGCATTTTGGGATAGACTTAGATGCTCTATTCCCATATTTTCATTTCAGGGTAGGCTTTGACGTCCTATTCCCTTACTCACTTTCGGGGTAGGCTTAGACACCCTATTCTAATCTTTGCACTTTCGGAGTACGCTTTGACTTTCTATCTCCATACAAACTTTTGGAGTAGGCATTGACGTCCTATTCCCCATACTCAGTTTCGGAGTAGGCTTTGACATCCTATCCCCATACTCAGTTTCAGAGTAAGCTTTGACGTCCTATTCACTGTACTCACTTTCGGAGTAGGCTTTGACGTCCTATCCCCATACTCACTTTCTGAGTAGGCTTAGACGTCCTATTCTCATACTCACTTTCGGGGTATGCTTACACGTCCGATTCCCATCCTCACATTCGGGTTGGGCTATGACGCCCTATTCCCTTTTATGCGCTTGTGTTTTCCATTCAATCTGGTTTCCTCATGCATAATTCCATTTTCTTGAAATTTTAAATAGAAATCAAAATTTTCTGACATGTTCAATTCGAATCGAGTCTTCTACGAAACTGTCGGTTTGTCCGACAATTGTCCTCCAAATACCCTTTCTTTTCCCCAAAGAGAGGTTACTACCCAGCATAAACAACTGTTGCTCAATTCTAAACTTCATTCTAGGTCTATTGACTTAGAGGTCCATATTAGTGTTGTTGATCTAGTTGGTCAACGCCAATACGTGCGGTGTTCTTGCCCGACACACCACACTTATTGGGGGTCCATTTGTTGACCTCACTTTTGGTTAAGGTCTAGTCTTTCCTTTTTAGCAGCCTAGGGTCTAGCCATAAGAATTTCATGTTGACTATTCTTAAAGGACTAGAAAAGGAACCCTCACCATTAGAAACTCTAAACTCTTCTCTGCTCAACTTGAAGTTCCACATATTTGTCCTAACCTCTAGCACTTAGCAGGCGGGGTCAATATGGGGGCGCTCAAGGAGAGTCTTCCTAGGACTGCTTGACCTTAAGGTTGACCTTAGGTGTTGGTCTGGAGCTAGTTCACACACTTTCACCCCACTCACAACCCTAAACTCAAACTTGTTGACTTTGACCCCTTGATTTTTGGGAGACTCATGTAGATGGTCCCCTAGACCCACTAGCCCTAGGCTAGAGTTTGGCTAAGACCAGTACATAGAGGACCCAAATGGAGATTCCATTGGTTCATGGCTCATATAGGATGGTTGGCACCTCAATTTCACCAAAATATCCAAATAGGTCTTTTGCCCCCAAATCTACCCAAATTACCTAAACACTTCCCAAAACCTAAATTTGGCCAAAATTCTCAATTTCACCCAAACTGCCCAAATTTGTTCAAAAATCATTTCAAACCATTTCAAACTATCCTAATTTCTTAAAACCACCCAAAATATCCAAATTTACCAAAATACCCCCAAATTTTCCAAAATTACCAAAATACCCTTGGTGGCCCAAACTTTCCCAAAACTCAAAATAATTTTAAATGTCCCCAAAACCAATTCAAACTCTTAAATTGAACCCAATTTGACCAATTTTACCATTTTGACCAAAACCCCCAAATTGCCCCTAAAAGCCCAATTTCTCCAAATTCACCACAAATGTCCCTCAATTTCACCCCAACATTCCCCAATTTCAATTCTGATCAAACTCAATTTAAACCAAATCCAAGTCCAATTGACTCACATTTGAGTCCAATTTCAACCCAAATCAAAAAGCCCAATTTGGCCTAAAACCAAAATCTCATTCAATTAACCCCAAATCTTTCTAATTGCCTCAATTGTGCATCATAAACTCTTTGAAACATTTCCAAACATCAAATTGAACCTTCAATTGGCCTTGTCTAAGCCTCAATTTCACCTAAAATCAACTTGGACAAAACCCCCAATTTGCCTCAATTTGGCTATGTCACTAAATTTCACCTAATTGAATGTCCAAACCCCAAAATTGACACCCAGTTGATATTGAGAACTATTCATGGCATTCCCCTAGACCATTTTGAGCCATCAATTTAGACCTAAGCCAACATGAGCCCAAATCTAACCCAACATCCCAAAATTGACCAAATGGCAAAATTCTCCAAATTGAACCTCCAAATCAATTCTAAATCACCCCAAATCTTTTCTAAACCCTTCCTGACAATAATCCAAACCAAATTGCTCAATCAATTGAGTCCAATGTCATGGCTAGCCAAACCCAAACCCAACTTCAAGCCATTTTGACTCAAAGTGAACCCATGCACCAAAATTGACTTAGCCATGCCTAAATGACCAAATTAATGAGACCACAGCCACCAAGTACACCCTAGTGACCATCCTAGACCCACCTAAACCAGCTAAGGTGGGCTATGGATCAATGGTTCATTAAATTAAGGGATCTCATCTCTTTTTTGGGTCTAAGCCAAAATATCTCCACCATCATGACAAGCCATTAGTGGTTAATCATAATTAACCCCCTCTTTGACTCACCTGACTTCTATGGCCACCATTTCTAGCTCTACCCACCGGCTTAGTGGCCAGAAAACACCAAAATTGAGAGCCCCTATGCTTTGAATCAAACTCAATTTCACCCATCAAATGTGTCCATCTCTGATTGGTATTTGGCATTTTGAAGCCCTCCACATAAGCAATTAATTAAACCCAAATTGAAGCCCTGAGCCCGCCCTAAGCCCCTCTATTTAAAACACCTTCTCCATGGCCAAAAGAGAGCTAACCAAAATTCTTGGGGAAACTCTGACAAAATCTCACCAGAGACTCTCCAAGCCTTCCTCACGTCAAGCCAACCATTTTCTCCCTCTGTTTCCCTTTGTGAAAGTTCAATTTTGAGCTTAAAATTAGGCCGAAACTAGGATACATTTCTCCACAGCTTCACAGTGAACCAAACTACAATTAACTGTGCACACACCATCCCCACAGTGAGAGGAGTTGATCCCTCATAAAAGCCCCCTCTCAAACGGCCCCTAACCTAGCTCTAGACCAACACTTGAAATCGAGTTTGGTCAAAAACATAGCTAGACAATTCACCAGGACTTGAGACTTCATCTGAAGGTTCGTTGGACCCAATTAAAGCTACCACAACTATCTGATTGAGGCCTCCCCTCTCAGACAAAGGTATTGAGCTCTAACCTTAACCTGAGCTTCTTTTGATTCCCCATGTGTAATGGCTTGATTTCATGCTTAATAAACTATATAGATTTGTTTGTCTTGAGTAGATGAAGGTTTAGAAACAAACCCCATGTGATTTAGTTAAGTCTATGCAAAGATCTTAAGGTTTTAGTGTGAACAATTCTCGGGTTAGGTCATTTGGGGACGATAACAAGGAGCCGTCTGATCGCACATTTATTTCATCAATGAAGGAGATCAAGCCGGACCAACCTTTGGTGTGAAAAGGCTAGACTCATGGCAGTTGAGGTGGATGGAGAAGTCAAATGGCGGAGCACCGCGTGTGAGTTCAGAGCCATCATAGGATGAGGTGGTGTCACCTATTTTAGTAGGAAAATATGGATTTTCTGAATTAGTTTTAATGCCTTATCTTCAAAAATCCATATCTTTCTCCAGAAAAATCATACAAATAAAAGATAAATACCCTCTTGCTCAGTGAACAGAGGAGAAAAATGTGGACAAAAAATAAAAATTATTTGCCGAGTATATGATTTTTAAATAATTAAATACTGTGTGAGGTATTTTAATTCATTATGATTAAATACTATCCACCATGACTTGAAATTTTTAGGTTTGGTTCCGTATGACAGAGGACATCTTCTATGATTTTCCAAAGTCAAAGAGCACCTTTGTACTTCTAACCCTAATTTTCAAGCCTAAGTGGCTATTTTGGCTTTATTTAATTATATAAATTAAAATATCCCTTGTAAAATTATGGGATCAAATTTTTTTATTTCATGTGGTCAGAGGAGCTTTGGGAAAATAATGTGATGATTTGAATAGTTTTGTATCTTTCTCTTATTAATTAAATATTTTTACCTTGTATTAATTTATTTAAATAAATATATATTAAAATTTGACAAAATCATTTGCACGTTGTTCATAAAAATGATTTCAACTCATTGTAAAAATTTCAAATTTATTTAAGTTGATTTTACCATTAAAGTGGATTTTGCAAGTAAGAATATTGTTTTTGCACAAAATAAATTATATTAAATTAAATAAGCTTATAAAAATTATGAAAAATAGTTTTTTGAGTTCCTTGTGATCAGGGGCATTTAATAAAAATAAAATACAGTTTTGTGAAAATATTTTATTTTTAAAGTATATGTTGCATTAAAAATAATTAAAATAATCATGATTTTAAAAAATACAAAAAATAGTTCAAAATATATGCAATTGTTCCCTGATTTCTTGGGACCTCTTAAAATATTTTTCCTGATTTTCTAAATCAAAAAACAAATTTCTAAAGACCTAAAATGTACTTTCCTTGTTTTCCCATTAAAATAATTACAATAAATTAAATATAAATCATAAAAATAGAAAGTTTGTTCCTCTGATTTTCAAGGACTTATTATGGTTTATTAAAAACTTAAAAGTAATTTTTGAAGATTAAAACATTTTTTTGGTATTTAAATAATCAATAAAAATGACTTTTAAATAATTATAATAATTACAATATTATTTGAAAAATCATAAAATTTTGTCTAAGTATTCTTCTGAGCTAAGAAAACTTCCAATAATTTTCCCGTAAATTAAAACTTCATTTTGATTAGTTAAATAAATTAACTTTGAAAAATCATATTTTTAGGTTAAAATAATTATTTTAAATTAAATCAAAATTTGAAAAATCATATTTTCCTCCTCGATATTTAAATTAATCAATGAATGCGATACTCAAACAATTTCAAGTCCATTTGAATTTTTCTAGGCAGGATAATAATTTTAGGCTTTGGTGTCTTAATCAAAATTTAGGATTAACCATTGGGGATGGGTAACTTTGATCCTTAATAAATATATCAGATGATTGAAATGCAATGGGTTAAAGGTAGAAACCAACTTACCATCTTCTTGCAATACCTACAAGTCATAATTTCCCTAATCTTCATGACTTGGAAGTCAACTAAGATCAAATGATTCTTAAGTGATGTGCTTAAGCTAGGAAGATGATAATTCACTTACCTTAAGACTAAAATTGATGTGATGTGATCTTTCAATAAGAATATATTTCACTTAAAACCAAGGTTTTGGCCACCACCATTTTCCTCCATTATGATTGTTAAGGGCATGATAGTGACCTAGGCTCAATGTCTAAACTCGATTGATTAGATCTAGAAGATAATATGATTGGGGATTTACACCTCTTAAACACTCTAAACCCATTTGTGATGAGCACCAAATTTTTAATAACTTAAGCTTGCCTTAGGAGCATTCATCCATATAATCTTTAAAGTAAAGTATCAAATTGATTAAGTATCCTATCCTTGGGATAATTGAATTGTCAAGCTTCACTGCGCAACGGGGTGCTCACACTCTAACCTTGGATGATTAATAGAACAATATGATAAGTTCTAAATGAACTCAAAATGTTTCAAGAGAATCTTAGAGTAGTTAAGGTCATTCCCCTGAATAATTTGGAATCTTTTGGATATTTTGAAAGGCAAATCGAATTTGTCATATTTTGTTCTAAAATTATCCACTAAAATCTTCTGAGATTTGATAAAGTCATAACTTAGGGGTTTGGTAGCTATACCTTCATCTACTTTTACAATTTAAATTTCCTGTAAAATTATATACATGTCTTCGCAAGTACTAACCTTTCAGGTGGAGGAACGAGAAGAATCGACAAGTACACTTTTAAATTATTGAATTTACCTTTCTGTACTTCTTGCTTCAAATTTCATGTTAAACAATGATGTCACCCTGCATGCTAAAACGAAAAATGTTATGATAGCCACAAAACTAAAACAAAAAAATTTAAAAATCAAACTAGATAAAATTCACTGCCACAACATTCAAAATATAAGACAACTTAAAATTTAATCACAAACGTCACAAAACAAAAATCACAACTAAATTAAAACGTCTTTATCGGATGATCAGAAATCCCTCAGAGGAGGTAATCTATGGTTTCTAACCAGATTTCCCATGGTCTAAATGAAAGTATGGAACTAATATAGGTGAGTTTAGTAAATTCATTTGGACTAAGTGAATCCTAAAGAAAATAGTGATACCGGAACGAGGGAACAATAGGATCCTAACCAGTGTCACTCTAATGAACTTTAGTATGCCCCATAATATTTAAACAAATGTGACCCTTAGGAACATTTTATTTGACATTATGACTTGACACATTAGAAAACTTAAACTTGCCACAACGAGGAGCTTGGAGCTAGCTTTATGGCCAGCACGGCCATCTTCAACAATAGAACGTGCTATATCAGCTAAATCATCCTTTCTTTAGAATTAAACAACCAAGCCATAGGACTTTGAGGTTGTTAGCCTAGTGCTACATAAATCCTGAACCTTATCTTTAGGCCTTTGTATGACTCCACTATACAATATAAGCCCTAGCTTGTCTTAGGATTCGGAGGTTGTCGATCGTCACGATCTAAATCCTCATATCTTCTAGGATATCTGTGTGATTGTTTCATATGAATGTAAGCCCTAACTAATAAAATTTGCAGGGTGAAACATTTAAATAATTTATCTCTAAAACTGAAGTCAAACGATAGACTTTCTTTGGATTCCATAATATGTTCTAAATTTTAGCCACTTCTCTTTCACACCTCTTTTTACGAACTCTTTGAAAAGTCCCAATCCTTTGACCTCTTTGAAAAAAATATCTCCTAGTTTTTATCGAGAGTTTTCCTAGGTGACTTCGATTATCTCAGATGTAATTTACTATAAGGGCTTGCCTTTATAGGAAACTTTTCTGAACCCAGCTTAATATAAACCCTATTCAATTTTTCATATTAAATAAGAGAACTTATCGGCTTATAAATAAAATGGTTTTTGCAGACCAAACGGATGTCATATGTTTTATAGTTTATTTGATCGAGCCTCACTGTCAAGTCTTGTGTTTACCTTTCGGGATAAATACGTGGCTTGAGGTGTAGTGCTCTTTCATTTAAACTATGAAAGATATAGAATCCGTTTGATTTCATATTTTTCTAAATATATATATATATATATATATATATATATATATATATATNCTAACCAAAAACCTTGGGGAAACTCTGAAAAAATCTCACCAGAGACTCTCCAAGCCTTCCTCACCTCAAGCCAACCATTTTCTCCCTCTGTTTCCCTTTATGAAAGTTCAATTTTGAGCTTAAAATCAGGCCGAAACTAGGATACATTTCTCCACAGCTCCACAGTGAACCAAACTCTAATTAACTGTGTACACACCATCCCCACAGTGAGAGGAGTTGATCCCCCATAAAACCCCCTCTCAAACGGCCCTTAACCTAGCTCTAGACCAACACTTGAAATCGAGTTTGGTCAAAAACATAGCTAGACAATTCACCAGGGCTTGAGACTTCATCTGAAGGTTCGTTGGACCCAATCAAAGCTGCCACAATCATCTAACTGAGGCCTCCCCTCTCAGACAAAGGTATTGAGCTCTAACCTTAACCTGAGCTTCTTTTGATTCCCCATGCGTAATGGCTTTATTTCATGCTTAATAAACTATATAGATTTGTTTGTCTTTAGTAGATGAAGGTTTAGAAATAAACCCCATGTGATTTGGTTAAGTCTATGCAAAGATCTTAAGGTTTTAGTGTGAACAATTCTCGGGTTAGGTCATTTGGGGACGATAATGGGGAGCCGTCCGATCGCGCGTTTATTTCATCAACGAAGAAGATCAAGCCGAACCAACCTTTAGTGTGATAAGGCGGGACTCATGGCAGTTGAGGTTGATGTTGAAGTCAAATGGCGGAGCACCACGTGTGAGTTCAAAGCCGTCGTAGGATGAAGTGGCGCCGCGTATTTTAGTAGGAACATATGGATTTTCTGAATTAGTTTTAATGCCTTATCTTCAAAAATTCATATCTTTCTCCAAAAAAATCATAAAAATAAAAGATAAATACCCATTTGCTCAGTGAACAGAGGAGAATAATGTGGACAAAAATAAAAATTATTTTCCGATTATATGATTTTTATTTAATTAAATACTCTGTGAGGTATTTTAATTCATTATGATTAAATACTATCCACCATTACTTAATATTTTTAGGGTTGGTTCTTTATGACAGAGGGCATCTTCTATGATTTTTCCAAAGTCAAAGAGCACCTTTGTGCTTCTAACCCTAATTTTCGAGCCTAAGTGGCTATTTTGGCTTTATTTAATTATATAAATTAAAATATCCCTAATAAAATTATGGGATCAATTTTTTTTGATTTCATGTGGTTAGAGGAGCTTAGGGAAAATAATGTGATGATTTGAATAATTTTGTATCTTTCTCTTATTAATTAAATATTTTTACCTTGCATTAATTTATTTAAATTAAATATAAATTAAAATTTGACAAAATCATTTGCACATTGTTCATAAAAATCATTTCAACTCATTGTAAAAATTTCAAATTTATTTAAGTTGATTTTGCCATTAAAGTAGATTTTGCAAGTAAGAATAATATTTTTGCACAAAATAAATTATATTAAATTAAATAAGCTTATAAAAGTTATGAAAAATAGTTTTCTGAGTTCCTTGTGTTTAGGGGCATTTAATAAAAATAAAATACATTTTTGTGAAAATATTTTATTTTTAAAGTATATTTTGCATTAAAAATAATTAAAATAATCAAGATTTTCAAAAAATATAAAAAATAGTTCAAAATATAGGCAATTGTTCCCTGATCGCTTGGGACCNTAAAAAATAGTTCAAAATATAGGCAATTGTTCCCTGATCGCTTGGGACCTCTTAAAATATTTTTCTTGATTTTTCTAAATCAAAAAACAAATTTCTAAAGGCCTAAAATGTATTTTCCTTATTTTCCCATTAAAATAATTACAATAAATTAAATGTAAATCATAAACATATAAAGTTTGTTCCTTTGAGTTTCTTGGACTTACTATGGTTTAATAAAAATTTAAAAGTGATTTTTGAAAATTAAAACATTTTTTGGTATTTAAATAATCACTAAAAATGACTTTTAAATAATTATAATAATTACAATATTATTTTAAAAATCATAAAATTTTGTCTAAGTATTCTTCTGAGCTAGGAAAACCTCCCATAATTTTCCCATAAATTGAAGCTTCATTTTGATTAGTTAAATAAATTAACATTGAAAAATCATATTTTTAAGTTAAAATAATTATTTTAAATTAAATCAAAATTTGAAAAATCATACTTTCCTCTCTGATATTTAAATTAATCCATGGATGAGATACTCAAATAATATCAAGTCCATTTGAATTTTTCTTGAGGAATTATAAGATGAGGAGCCCCAAAGGCAGGATAATAATTTTAGGATTTGGTGTCTTAATCAAAATTTAGTATTAACCGTTGGGGATGGGTAACTTTGATCCTTAATAAATATATCAGATGATTGAAATGCAATGGGTTAAAGGTAGAAACCAACTTACCATCTTCTTGCAATACCTACAAGTCATAATTTCCCTAATCTTCATGACTTGGAAGTCAACTAAGATCAAATGATTCTTAAGTGATGTGCTTAAGCTAGGAAGATGATAATTCACTTACCTTAAGCCTAAAATTGACGATGATGTGATCTTTCAATAAGAATATATGTCACTTAAACCAAGGTTTTGGCCACCACCATTTTCCTCCATTATGATTGTTAAGGGTTTGGTAGTGACCTAGGCTCAATGTCTAAACTCAATTGATTGGATCTAGAAGATAATATGATTGTGGATTAACACCTCTTAAACACTCTAAGCCCATTTGCGATGAGCACCAAATCTTTAATGACTTAACTTGCCTTAGGGGCATTCATCCATATAATCTTGAAGTAGTTTAAGGTCATTCCCCTGAATAATTTGGAATCTTTTTGATATTTTGAAAGACAAATCAAATTTGCCATATTTTGTTCTAAAATTATCTACTACAATCTTCTGAGATTCGATAAAGTCATAACTTAGGGGTTTGGTAGATATACCTTCATCTACTTTTACAATTTAAATTCCCTGCAAAATTATATATATGCCTTTGCATGGACTAACCTTTCTGGTGGAGGAACGAGAAGAATCGATAGGTACGCTTTTAAATTATTGCATTTACCTTTCTGTACTTATTGCTTCAAATTTGCATGTTAAACAATGATGACACCCTACATGCTAAAACCAAAACTGCTATGATAACCACAAAACTAAAACAAAAAATTTAAAAATCAAACTAGATAAAATTAACTTCCACAACATTCAAAATATAAGACAGCTCAAAATTTAATCACAAACGTCACAAAACAAAAATTGCAACTGAGGAGGTAATCTACGGTTGCTAACGAGATTTCACTCAGTCTAAATAAAAGTATGGAACTCATAGAGGTGAGTTTAGTAAATTCATTTGGACTAAGTGAATCCAAAAGAAAATAGTGATACCAAAACAAGGGAACAGTAGGATTCTAACCAGTGTCACTCTAATCAACTTTAATATGCCCCATAATATTTAAACAAATGTGACCCTTAGGAACATTTTATTTGACATTATGACTTGACACATTTGAAAACTTAAACTTGCCACAACGAGGAGCTTGAAGCTAGCATTATGGGCAGCACAGCCATCTTCAACAACAGAACGTGTCTATATCAGCTAAATCATCCTTTCTTTAGAATTAAACAACCAAGTCATATGACTTCGAGGTTGTCTGCCTAATACGACATAAATCCTCAACCTTATCTTTAGGCCTTTGTATGACTCCGCTATACAATATAAGCCCTAGCTCGTCTTATGATTCAGAGGTTGTCGATCGTCACGATTTAAATCCCCATATCTTTTAGGCTATTCGCATGATTGTTTCATATGAATGTAAGCCCTAAATAATAAAATTTGTAGGGTGAAACATTTAAATAATTTATCTCCAAAACTGAAGTCAAACCATAGAGTAGCTTGGAAATTCACTAAGGTTCTCCTCCGTATCTATGACATTCCCTAGTCTCTCTTTCTTTGGATTCCATAATATGTTCTAATTTTCAGCCACTTCTCTTTCACACCTCTTTTTACCAACTCTTTGAAAAGTTCCAATCCTTTGACCTCTTTAAAAATAATATCCCCCTAATTTTTATCGAGGTTTTTCCTAGGTGACTTCGGTTATCTAAGATGTAATTTACTATAAGGGCTTGCCTTTATAAGAAACTTTTCCGAACCCAGTTTAATATAAACCCAGTTTAATTTTTCATATTAAATAGGGGAACTTGTCGGCTTATAAATAAAATGGTTTTCACAGACTAAACGATGTCATATGTTTTTTAGTTTATTTGATTGAGCCTCACAGTCAAGTCTTGTGTTTACCTTTCGGGATAAATGTGTGGCTTGAGGTGTAGTGCTCTTTCATTTAAACTATGAAAGATATGGAACCAGTTTGATTTCATATTTTTCTAAACTTATATATATATATATATATATATAATTAAATGTCTTTCTGAAGCGGGTGACGAGTTTTCGATTCTGGCGGCCGACAGCTTCCAATGGGCAACTCCTTAACTAAAATTGTGCCGACATGATTCATTGAGTTTGGCTGAATTTTTTAAGAGGTGTTTGAAGGAACTCTTTGTAAAAATGTGAGAAATAGTTCATGACACAAAAATTCATTCAATTGGCTTTTGAAAGGAGGAAGCTTCTAGAAGATTTATTGAATGGAGATGCATTATGAAAATACACTAAGGCGCCCCTTAGATTTTTATTTAATAAAACTTGAATCGTCAAAGGAAGAGATCAATCAATCGCTAAAGGCCAGCCAACAACCAATCATCCATCCATTCCAAGTAACCACCGCCGAACACCTTTTCTTTTTATGTTGAGTTTTATTTTGTATTGTGAGTGAAGGAAGAGATATTAATGAAACTTCAGGACATTTGGTGGAGAGGATTTGAGATAAGTTTTTATCTTTGTGACTGCAGTTGGTTTTATTTAGACTTCTTTTTTAATGCATGTTTTCTTCATGGATTCCGAGTAGTTTTCTTTATTATTTTCCTTAAAATGATAAGTGATTAGATATTGAAAGGAAGTTTTGTGCAGTAATAGACTTTAATGTTGGAAGAAGTTGTGATGATTTTAAACATTGTACATCGTTTACTTCTTGATTTAACTAATTAAGATGTTAATACCTGTTGTGAGAACATATAAGATCCAAGATGGTATTATCTCAGTCAACAAATAGTAAGAATCACATTTGATTTCATGAATGAGAATCTAGTTTTTGGGATTGAGTGCAAATAAATAGAGAAATAAACTTTAAAGGGTGTAAAATTAGAGAACTTTAGAGTGACATACTAAAGCCCCCAATCTGATTTATAGTCTTAGGTTCTGATACGAGAGGTTAGCCCCCAGGTGGAGAGAGAAGAGGAAACTCTAAAGTGAGAGCTAGTATCTTCCTTACATAACCACTCTTAAAAACTATTCAAAATATAGATTAGCCAATGTTATTTAAAGTATCTCTAGTAAGAGTAAAAAATATTATTGCTATTATTTGACACACACAATTAGAACACTTTCACAACAAAATTTCTATAATTATTATTGATTTATGATAAGGAAAAAGATATTTTATTTATATCGCCTTCATCTTGCAAGTATTTAGTTAAGTTAATTAGTTGCTTACTTTATTTTCAATTATCAAATATTTACAAAAAAGAATCAAATTTTCATTCCTATTATAGCATCTAGAGCTTAAAGTCAGAATATTTTGCTAAGTAAAACTTTTATATCTAATTTCTCGTTTTTTGTAAGTTGCAAACATTATTTATCCCTGTGGGTTCGATATTCGGGGCTTAATACAATAGTCCTATATTACTTAATAATGATAAGTATACTTGCGTAGTATCCCATAATTAAATATTATAACTTGATTCTTATTTTCTTCATAATGAAAAATTTACGTAGCTTTTGCTTATGATCAAGTTTTTGGCTTTGTTGCAAAGTAAGAATCATTATTAAAGATATTAA
>JXCR01023086.1:0-13383 GCA_002079205.1 Phalaenopsis hybrid cultivar
GATACAAATCCAAAAACATTGTCTTATTACCTTTTGTTCATGTAACAAAGTCAGCTCCGATTGAGGGAAAATGTTCTCCCACTATAAGGTTATGTTAACCAGAAACAGCTTCAATTTCTCCAGCCTTCTTACTTGATCTACTCAACTGAAACACAGGATGACTGTAAAGCTTCTGCACTCCCTTCCTAAGATTCAGTCTATTCAATAAACCTTCTGCATCACCATTACCATTTCTGCACTTACTTCCATCTTTCGTGGCATCAAAATCACTTATAGCAGGAGAACATTTTCCGGACATAAATTCGCCGTCGTCAACGTCACTTCTCTTTTCAAAGCTCCGAAAACTCTCATTGGCATCACTGTCTGAACCATCTTCTATGTTACATAAGTTGCTGAAAGGTTTGACTTTTGAGGCACCTAACGTAGAAGTTCCTCGGTCCACATCCATGAAAGAAATCTCTGCAACATTTGAGAAATCATGGGGATGGAATTGCTTGGCATGTGCTGCTNGCTATTATACGAGTCTCTGGTTACTCTTAATGTGTTTAATTATTCGAGTATCACTTCGTTAAGGCTCACATCACTGAAGGGGATTGGAACCCCCTAGTTGAGGAGAAAATTTTCCATATGGAGGATGTACGCAGTTCTACGTGTGGGCTTCCAATAATATGCCGCCACGTGGAGGTTATTTATGTGATATTGTTGAGGTTAATATAGGGTTTTATTGAAATAGAATTGTGAAGATTATTGGAGTGGAACGACGAATGTTATAGGGGGGTTATTGAAGTTATTGCAATATATTTGAAGTTAATGCCCCAATAACCTCCTAATAACCCTCTTTAAGTAACCTCTGAGGTTTCACTCCAATAACACATATATTTATATAACACATATGGCGGCTCGTTACTGGAGTCCGCACGTAGAACTGTGTATCTACTCCGCATGAAAAAATTTCTCCTAGTTGAGGGGTTTTATGCTAAGAATGTCAACCAACAGATCGGCTACCGCGATATATATATATATATATATATCATCTAATCATCTGATTCAACAAGAAGACAAACTCGGCCGGGAAAAACTTGTCTTGAAGTATCAGAATATATATCTTAACACTTTGAAAACAAAAAAAGGTTGCGCGGAACATTAAAAGCTAGAATTTCTTTGTCTAGAAATTCATCCTCGGTGCCGCCCATTAATTAAAGTTCTAATACATTTCATTTGCTTGCAGCCTCACCGACCAGATTTTGTCGCGTTAGTTGATGTGCAAAGTCTTGCAAATCAAAATCGGATGGGTCGGCAATTTGGAAACTTACAAATTCAGAATTTTATTCTGAATTTACTTCAAAAGTTACTGATTTTGAATCAATTAGAAACAACAACTTTTGAACTTGCAAAGTTCTAAAACTATTTAATGCCAAGAGCACCCGAAAAGATTAGATCTAACTTGAGAAGTAGAGGGACACATTAATGTTATCCATTAATCCGAATTATAAGCTCTAACGAAGCAATCAACTTGCGAGTATTCATTGGTTGACTCGAGATTCTTGCCAAATGAACTAACAAAAGTACTGGTCCTCATAATAGACCCACCCCATATTTCCTATGACTAGTTGCTAAATATAGGTCTAACTCGCTACTGCATAGCAATATCGAGTTTAGTATATAGGCTCTCTATATAATTGTCCTACATAGGAAATTATCCTTGTCAATAAATAGAAAGTCACTAGTTGAATTCGCGTTGACACATGAAAAGTTGCATATGCTGGTCTCATACATAAATCATTTGAAGAAACATAGAAAATCTAATTGAAATTCTCCATAAAATCTCTCTTCGACTATTTACTATAGCTCAACTTGCCCTTCCCTGCTCAAAGAAGCTCAAATAGGTTCTCTGTAAATTAATTTGTTAAGGATGACATTATTCATTTCTATAATATGGTCTTGGTGTATTTCTAAAAAAAATTATGGAGCATTTCAAAGATCTTGAAAGGTTATTATAGGGTGAGCAACCAAATAAGTGTGTCATCTTAGAATAATTATAACACGTGAATGATTACTTGAGAAGGATGGACAAAATGATTGTTAGAGAATGATCCTGAGAAAATGAATTTAGTGCAAGAATTTTACTAATAGCTCTCACATTCTCAGATGCTTAGTTGATTTCTTATTCTTAAGCCATTTGTTATATGAAGTTATTCAACCCTTTTCATTCAACAAGTGCTTAGTAATGAGTTAATTTTTAATTTTATGAGTCAGGGTGAATCTCACTCAAATAATAAAAGGGCTAAGAATTTAAAGCTAGATTTTTTAAGTCGAGAATAACAAAAAAAATTAGGTTCAATTATTGCCCTCACAAGTAAGCAACATCTGCACCCTAAAACATCAAAAGCAAATATTAATTTTAAACTGTGGGTGTGATCTTCGAAATGAAAGGGAGGAAGAGAGCCCAAAATAATGGCAAAAAAATTAACCAAAGTTATCGATCTTTGAATGTCAAAGTAGCTCTTCAAACCGAGTGTTTTTACTTTAATGGCGGCTCTGAACTTAGATATAACTAGCTATAAATTTCCTTACTTACTTTCATGTCATTCTTGTCATACATGATAAGTTTTTGGCACATAAAGAAACATCATATCAAGATATGTGACAATTTTATTTGGTGATTTAAAGTTCATGCAAAATGGACAATTTTACTTTACTTGTCTATAAATTTGTAGTGTAAACTAAATATGACTAGAACTTCAACAATATTTTTGTAAGCATTTTTAAATAATTTTTATAAAGCACCAAATTAGTTACTCTTTTGAACAATTGATTATTTTGAAGAACTCTTATTATTTTCTCATTTTCGTGCGAGTTCATTGATTCTTAGCCAGTGATTGTCTCAAAATAAATAAATAAATAAAAACTAATGGCAAAATCACCATGTAACCGAAAGACTTCATCACATGTTATGCAACACGAAAATTTCATCAATTTTATAATTTTTCATTTATTATTTTTAATATTAAAAATTTAAATATTCTATTTTTTTTTTAATTTGTCCTTTTTAACAACCAAATTGAAGATGATGGATAGGTTTTATACATTCCTAGTAATAAAAAATTGAAGAGCAATCATTGAATGCACATGAGCTACAAAAGTTATATTAAGATGTTTATCTTGTTCCCAAAACAAAAAAGAGCTAGTAACAACCAATTCCAATGTGGTATGATAAATGGAATTTCAGATTTGAGCCAAGCTTAGTAATTTTCTCCAAAACTCATAGGCCTGAGAAGGAGAAATTATTGCATACGGACACCACATGCATCTCTGCATGCGGTGTCTGATCCTGACCGTAGATCACGGTGATCTATGGNATATCTCTGATATCATAATATCATGTTTCAGACATCTGTGCTATATGTTCACATAAATAATTTACAACCTCAAACATTGTAAAGCCTCTAGACTGCCAAACTTTGCTCACAAGTGGAGCAAAACTGAAGGTTATGATGATTAAATTTTTTACATTCGACGATGAACAATATTTGTTCGTAAAAATAATATCAACTAGTAAGAAATTGCAAATCGAACATTGAATATAGAAAATCAACAGCTNTGGTAAGAATATATTTCAATTTTTTTTTTAAAAAAAAATTTAGGTGAGACCCACCGAAATACATCCTGACCGTAGATCAACTGATTTACGGTCAGGATCGGACACCGCATGCAAGCTGCCTGTCCAAATTAATCCTTGGGCCACCATAATTTGATTCATGCAGTTACCTTGGCATCATATCAAGTTATGGTATCTCTGATATCATAATATCATGTTTCATACATCTGTCCTATATGTTCACATAAATAATTTACAACCTCAAACATTGTAAAGCCTCTAGACAACCAAACTTTGCTCACAAGTGGAGCAAAACTGAAGGTTATGATGATTTAATTTTTGACATTCGCCGAAGAACAACATTTGTTCGTAAAAATAATATCAACTAGTAAGAAATTGCAAATCGAACATTGAATATAGAAAATCAACACCTGAAACAAATTATTCCATTATCACACAAACCCTAAAAGATGCCATCGGCAAGTTTGAACATCACGCGACCGTTTAATAATAATGAACACTATACAATTAAAAATTTCCTTTTGCTTTTCTATGTAGCCATAACTAAAAAAACTCAAACACTCTCACTAAATACACTCCTGATACAAATCCAAAAACATTGTCTTATTACCTTTTGTTCATGTAACAAAGTCAGCTCCGATTAAGGGAAAATGTTCTCCCACTATAAGGTTATGTTAACCAGAAACAGCTTCAATTTCTCCAGCTTTCTTACTTGATCTACTCAACTGAAACACGGGATGACTGTAAAGCTTCTGCACTCCCTTCCTAAGATTCAGTCTATTCAATAAACCTTCTGCATCACCATTACCATTTCTGCACTTAATTCCATCTTTCGCGGCATCAAAATCACTTATAGCAGGAGAACATTTTCCGGAAATAAATTCGCCGTCGTCAACGTCACTTCTCTTTTCAAAGCTCCGAAAACTCTCATTGGCATCGCTGTCTGAACCATCTTCTATGCTATATGAGTTGCTGAAAGGTTTGACTTTTGAGACACCTAACGTAGAAGTTCCTCGATCCACATCCATGAAAGAAATCTCTGCAACATTTGAGAAATCATGGGGATGGAATTGCTTGGCATGTGCTGCTTCATTCTCTCTTTCTCCGAGCTTCTGTACAACTAGGGCCTTTAGAAAGTTCATTACTTGAACCGCATGTATTAGTGCTGTCAAAGGATCCGACATCTGGGAAAATACAACTAAAAAGATAATAAAATTTTTAAGATTTTAAAATGATGAAGAAAGTTTATATAGGAGATCAGCAAAATATACCCAACCTGAGTCATGTTAGGAGCAAAAACCATGGCTATACTTCGAGCGTTCATCTTATTGTAATGTTCATGCTCCACAACATCTGCCATCAAATTAATGGCCCAGTCAAGCAAAGCTGCTTCGGTGCGTGGCAGAGCATGTACAAGTTGATAACAATCTTCCTGGGTGTTACAGTGCATGACTTGCTCCGGTGTAAGCGAGTCGAGAACCCCATTCGGAAGTTCTCTAAACCATGCCTATCGATAATAAGAAAATCCTGTCAGTTGCTTCAGAGAAAGGGGAGCGTCTTTACCAGTAAGCTATTAAATCTTAAAATTTCACCAGAAAATAAAAGATACACATAAGGTATAGCTAACATATGTGAAATAACCATTTTTATCATCATTAATTTCATGATCCGTATAGATCATCATAAAAATTTACCAGCAAAGCGTACAAACTCTAAACCAGGAGCCATTCAAATATAAAAGCCATAACTCATAATGTACACAGTTTTGTATGAATTTTTTACCTCCTAAACAGAATCTAAATGAAAGTGCTTTTGTGTTGGCTCCAAATGAGATTAGTATTTAATCATTATTCCAAACTCCAGAATATAATCCTTATCCTTTAATAAGTTATGAAATTGTTTCTTGGTCCTCAGAGCATAGTTTTCCTATCATACGAAACACTCTTGATTTCATAATAAATATCAACAGAATTGTAGGCTCAAAAGAGCCCAAAGACAATGATGCTCCCATCAGGAACCAAGAGAATACAGCAAAGGTTACCCATCTAGAGTCCAAGGGTTATTCACCCAAGCATAAACAAGCAAATGCAACAATATACAATGAAATATATACCCAAAACAAAGACTGGATATGCGTGGATACAACAATTTGATATAACTACAAAAAATAGGATGCAACTTATCATGCATACAATATTCTCTTTCATAATTTATTAACATAAAATATATAACTAGAGCACTTAATGTCACAGTATTATACTAAAAAATACTATAAAATGAAACATAACACCATATATTTCCCATAAAAAGTTTAATGATTAAAAAAACATTACAAATTGTAAGAAAATCTTTATGTTGAGAGGAAAATAAATCAAGAAAGAATGGTAGATAAAAAATTTGGATAGTGGGAGAAAATTTAAAGCCATTAACCGCACTTGTAAAAAGGAGAGAAAAAAAAGAGGAGCAATTGAATCCAAGTGAATGTACCATGGCATCGCAAAAGGGTTATGGAGAGAATCTGCCGTACACTATAGCACCACAACAAGATCAACAATAAAGGCTAAACAAATATCAAGCTAAGGAGTAGTGCATAAGGGCTAAAAGAAAGAAAGAAGATCATAGACAATAGGATAGAACTTTTAAAAACACTAAACAAGAGAGAACCCAACCAACAAAATTAATGGTTTGCCAAAGTCAGTTTATAATTTTGAATAAATTGAATCAATTGTTAGCTACGCCACAAAATAATAACTGCCAAAATGTTAAATTATTACAAACACAGACAATAGAATATAACTTTTACAAAAAAAAAGATCACAGGCTATAGGATAGAACTTTTACAAACACTAAACAAGCGAGAAACCAACCAACAAAACCAATGGGTTGCCAAAGTGAGTTTACAATTTTGAGTAAATCAAATCAATTGTGAACTACACTGTAAAATAACAACTGCCAAAATGTCAAATTATGTCTCATACACATCAATTTTTGTTTTAGGATATCTACCCCACATTGGACATCCTATTTAGCAAAATATATAATAGACACAATGTCAAGTGTGTGTCATAATTAGTAGGTCATGTCCAAAGTGTGTATGTACCCATCACGTACCTGACATGAAAATAAAAGGTGTTCTAAAGTGATTGTACTTCATCGAATCATTTTGAAACATACACTACATTTGTTGAAATAAAGCATTATCTTGTAACATAATCATCTTTCTTGTTAGGCCACATTGGCGGAATAAAAATAAATTAAGAAAAAGTATCACTGACTTTGTATTCAAAGTAGTGTATTGACTAAGTTATTGTATAGGAATTTCTTTTAAACTCCACCTCTAATAAGTAATACTTGAGTCGTAGCATCAAGGCATGACCCAAATTGAATGAAAATAGCCACTTTACAGTGTTGTGCCAATTCTAAATTTAAATTAATGTAAACTTGTTTCATAGCATTGAAGTCAGTGGCAGATCTAAAGACAATTTAAATGTTGGTAAGAATTATAATGTTTGATTGAAATGTACAAAACTATTAAGGAAAGAATTAATTGATTAGGAATCCTTTAATGTAAGTTTAGAGGACTGAACCAAAATAAATAATAATAATAATAATTAAAAAAGAGAGAAATAAGAGAATTAAAGAAAGATGTATAAACAACCCCCTCCCCGTCTACAGGTGTGCATACACATTAGAACCACATTCTGGCATAGCACAGGTTACGTGTAAGCCAGTGCTTCTTCTAACACGACCAAAACTAATATTGTAATTAATTTACTATCTCTTATCTAAGAAATATAAGCGTATAGGGCAGATGAGAACTAAGATAACAACTTCCAAAATTTTCTCATAAGGTCCATCAGTTATGTATATGAAATGTTCTTAAAACATGATGACCTCAAATAAAAATGACTTGATAATAATCTAGTTCAATTTGCAGAATCTGGATATAGTTACTGAAAGTAAAAAAACCTTAATATCTAAGTCACAATTAGAAAACCTTTGCACCTAAGCTAAAAGACTTGAGAACAACCCAAAATCCTAAGAAACTCACAACCAGAAATCAAGTAGCTGTCACCTCAAACAAGATGAAAATAGCACAAACCTTTAAACTGGTTTTGACAAGGATTAACCTGAGCCAAACCAAAAATGTAAAATACTTTACCCAGGCCAAACTTTTCATCACTAATTTGAACTGCAAATTAGAATGATAATCAAGTAAAGATCTTAATGAGAATTGAAAATTGTTTTCTCAAAATCTAATATGTACAATCATAGCATGAGCTTAAATAGGGTATTATAATATTTTACAAATGAACCCCAAGACTTCTTCAATATTTCCTTTTTACCAATAGAACCCTGAATAAGGTCCGATTCTCGACATTTCCCCTCAAGGTGGGCAAAATAAATTCACTAAGCCCATCCTATCACAAAACATAGACAAATCTAATGAACTAAGTTCTTTAGTAAGACAGTCAGTCATTTGTTCTCCAATGGCTACATGACTTAGCTCCAATAGCCCGTTATTCAGTTTTTCCTTGATGGAGAATCTATCAATCAACACATGTTCGGTTTTATCAGGTTGCACTGGGTTGTTGGCAATGTTGATTGATGAGTTGTTTTCGCACCATAAAATCATTTGAGTTCCTTGGTCCGCCTTGAGCTCGCTCAACAAGGCTCTCAGCTACATCATCTCGGCAACTTCTAAGGACATGACCCTATACTCTGTTTCTGGTGTTGACTCGCTACTACAGACTATTTCTTACTCTTCCAAGTGATCAAGTTGTCCCCTACGAACATGTAGTATCCTAAGGAGGATCTTCTGCCATCTGCACAACTCGCCCAGTCAGCGTCACAAAAGCTCTCAATGTCCACATGTTCATTCTTCCTGAAGATCAACCCCTTCTCTGGTGCAATATTTAAGTATCTTCAGGAAGAATGAACATGTGGACATTGAGGGCTTAAATATTGCACCAGAGAAGGGGTTGATCTTCAGGAATAAAGAACATGTGGACATTGAGGGCTTCTCAGCCCTATCTCTTGCTATTTTTTCTTCCTCTTTAATATCTTGAGACACTCATGATCCTCATTGGTAAATAACAAACTTGCCTCTCCCTCATCTGCTGACATCAGATTTTCCTGGCAGCCCCAATTTCCACCTTTTCAACCACCATGACCACGGCCATGGCCTCCACCCTGTCCACGTCCAACTAACTCTCTCTTTTTAGGTGGTCTAGCACAAATCTTGCTAAGATGCTTAACTTCACCACAGTTGTAGCACTTACGAGTCTTTCTTTGGACACCAATCATACCTAAGCTCGAGGCATCAAAATTTGTTCGTGTACCCGGAAATCCACTCGACTCAAAGTGTAGCTTCACAAGGCAATCTTGTATCACCGCAGCAATGGCCTCATCCAGTGAAGGGATAGTTGCTCGAGCTAGGAGGCCAGATCTCCTTTGATCAAAGGTCTGGTTCAGATGGTTCAGAAACCGCATAGTTCTCATTTGTGTAAATGTCTCTCATTTCTTGCACTACAAATCACCAAAACTCGACATCGGCGAGAAATGATCAAGATTTGCTCATAGTCAATCCAATTCTATGGAGTATTCCTGAATCGAACCATCATCTTGAACATTGCCTCTATCTCAAGCTGAATCTGGAACACCCTTATGTTGTTTTCAACTCAAACAAAGATCTTCTTCAACTTTGTCTAGATCTCACTCACCATTCAAATGTCATCTACTGATGAGGCAATTAATGAAATCATCGAGTTGAGTAGCCAGGTGTAAAGCAAGGTAAGTGTGGTCCTCCGCTCATCCCTCTAAGTATTGTCACTCTTTGGCTTGACCCGCGTCAGATATCCCTCTAGTCTCTTCCCTGCTAGGGCAGCCTCGATCCGACATGAATAACTCAGATTTGTGGTCAGTCCATCAAGTTCCAGATCCACCAGAGGGAGATCTAGCTTCACATGAGCACATGCTAGCGAAATGACTCCCGTAGAGATGCTAGCTCCCTAGATGAGCCCAACCAAAATATTTTAGAATTTTGGGATCTATCTTCTCCAGAAGTTCTAATCCTTTATCTCCCGCACTATATCCGTCTCCTCGCATCCACCACCACAAGAATCCAAATTGAGATCATTAAAATCACATGAGACTTCTTTCCTGCAAGTTCACATGATCCGTTTTGCCTTAGCTCGCACGAAGTCGCAACCCCTCTGCCCCACAAGAAAAACCGCAGCCACTTCGATCCTTCGCCTCCCTTCCGTCGAGTGTAATTCCAGAAATGAAGCCCCGCTCCGCTGCCTTCCTCACTCCCAAGCCGCAATTCCATGCTATTTCTTGCGGCTACAGTCTGTTGAGAAGGCAATCACGGGACTGATGCGTACGAAAGACTACCAGAAACGAAGCCCCGCTCCACTACCTTCCACACTCCTGAGCCGCAATTCCACAGTGTTTCTCATGTCTATAGTTTGTTGAGAAGGAAACTACAAGATTGCTACGTATGAAAGACCACCGAATTGGCTCCTGCCCCTCTGCGTATGTCTCTGTTGGCTCTAACTGCGACTGCTTCAAAGAATCGAAGAGAAAAACTGGGAGTTTTGGGTCTCTTTACGCCAATCCATGACCGCCGCTGCTTCGTGAGAAAAAACGCACGTGAAGAAAGGATTTTACAATCTCGTAACATGCTTTAGAAAATTATTTAGATAGACAAGTTTAATATGAACAATTGGTACAGCTTCTATAGAAGTTAAAAGCATAACAATGTTGCCTAGAAAGTCACAAAAAAATGCAAGACAACATCACAATATTGCTGTACGTCAGGTGGGCTTAAATTTTAAAGAACGGATTGAGCAGACTATGTCATCAACTTAGGAGGTGGAAAATANGGAATGAACAATTGGTACAGCTTCTATAGAAGTTAAAAGCATAACAATGTTTCCTAGAAAGTCACAAAAAAATGCAAGACAACATCACAATATTGCTGTTACGTCAGGTGGGCTTAAATTTTAAAGAACGGATTGAGCAGACTATGTCATCAACTTAGGAGGTGGAAAATACTTGTGAAATTGCAAAAACATATAAGAAAAGTGTCACGCGGTCATGAAGGCAAAATAAATTATGAAAACCGCCACCTTCTGATCCAATAACCTAAGATGCAACAAACCATCACAGGATTATGTAGATAAAGAATACCCCAACTTTTTTATCATGATTCAGGCATTAAACATTTCAAGTATAATTTATGTTCTGAGCAAGATTATAGCGATCCTAACACCAAATCAAATCTTCTATTAAAAAATATAAATTTCAAGTCCCTACCAAAATTTCAATATGTTTGTTATTGTTAGGCCTTACTATACCTTAATCAGACCAGCAAGACAGTGTAGATCNAGGTCATGAAGGCAAAATAAATTATGAAAACCGCCAGCTTCTGATCCAATAGCCTAAGATGCAACAAACCACCACAGGATTATGTAGGTAAAGAATACCCCAACTTTTTTATCATGATTCAGGTATTAAACATTTCAAGTAGAATCTATGTTCTGAGCAAGATTATAACGATCCTAACACCAAATCAAATCTTCTATTAAAAAATATAAATTTCAAGTCCCTGCCAAAATTTCAATGTGTTTGTTATTGTTAGGCCTTACTATACCTTAATCAGACCAGCAAGACAGTGTAGATCAACTCCATGTGGCACAACGCCCTTGTTTAGTTGCTCTCTGACAAGAGTTTCTTGTCCATTCTCTGCATTAATCCTGAAGATCCCTTCTGCCTAGAGTTACAAAAGTTATAATTTATTACAAGCATATTATAAGAAATAACATCCACAACTATCAACAGATATATAGAGATGACGAAACTACCTTAAGGCCACCTTGTGAATACAGGTGTCTTTGCATGGAGAGCAAAATAGTTGGTACACTGTTTCCTCTACAATCATGGGAACATTGCATATACTCAGCAGAAACTCCAAATACGCTGACACTGCAATGAAAAAGGTGAACCAGATGAAGAAGAATTGAATAAAAAACATATTTACAGTCAAATAATAAGGAACACAAAAAAGTAGGCTAGCGTTGCAGGCACAATCAACCTTTCAAGGACAAATATTAATCTACCAAGTTAGGTTCATCAAAAAAAGTGTAATTGATCAAACATACCCTTCCTTTCCCATAGAAAACCGAGCCGAATCCTCCCGTTTGTGATCATTGCTTCCATCTCTCATGAAAATTTCACTATCTTCTTTTGCACATAACTAAGAATGTAAGTGAGCCGAGCAACTTGACTCATTAACAAGCTCACGAGCTGAGCTTATTGTGTCATGAGTTTGAGCTCAAGATCAAATTTGAGCTCTTTTATTATATAAGATTGAGCTGGGAATGACTTAACCCAATAGCTCATCGAGTCAAAACAATTAAACTAAGACCAAGGTTTAATTATTAATTGATAAAAATTTTAAAAATTATGATATCTACAAATTAAATTGAGATCAACAATTAAGTCAAGCTCGAGCTTTCTAACTGAGTTCAGGTATTGAAGTCAAGCTTGAACATGAGTTTTTCTTCTTAAGTCATGCTCGAGCTTTAGTTCAGGCTAACCAAAAATTAAAGAGCTTGCCTCAAAAAGCCAAAACTCAATTTGACTCATTTACACCTTCACTCATGACCACCTCCACTTCCCCAATCACATTGATCATGCAACCTTTCTGACGCTCTTCACCACCTAAAGCCATAATATAAGATTCACATAAGAATAGGGCATCACAGCTAGGGCTATCAAAAAAACTCGTTCATGAATAACTTGTGTTCGGCTCACTAAACAGATAATTTTCGATTCCTTCATTAAGCAAATGAGTCGAACATGAGCAAATGTTTTTAACTCAATTTATAAATGAGCCGAACATGAACAAACATTTGTTTGCTCGTGTAAGGCTCATTTTGGCTCATATTAATTAAATAATAAATAAATAATATGTAAAAGTTGAAATAGTGATATCTTGGATAAGATTATCAAAAATTTGGTTTGTATAAATGTATGAAACAAAATTTAGGTGTTAGGTCTGTAAATAGATAAAAATTGGGAAGTATATATGTAAATGCCCCTAGGATTTTTTGCCTTTAGGTGTTATATACGTAAATGGATTAGAATTTGGTGGGCCCTACCTCGGCCCTAGCATTTAGTCATTAGGTGTTAGACATGTAAATACATACATATTGGGTGGTATGTATGTAAATATCCCTTGAATTTTATAGTTTACACACCTTGCTCTGCCTAACTAGCACCCACTGCCTACATTCGAGCCCCAGATTTAAAGTTTATATGTTTGAAATGCTCTTTAAAAGCAAAAATAAAGCTAGCCAATTTGAGAAGCTACGGAAGTCCGTGGAATAGTGGCAGATGTTGTTTAAAATGAATAGTTTTCGTGATGATATTTTAATATATTAAAATCTTGTAGAATTTTATTAAGTAGGCAACAATCAGCTCAATAAAAGTTAAACGAGTTTTTCAATTAATTGTGCTCAAATTCGAGCTGAACATGAGCTAATCCAAACAAATGAATTTATATCAAGCTGAACATGAACACGTTCAAGAGCTATTTCGAACATGAGCTCATTTCGAATAAAAAAAAACTTCGAATGAGCCAAACACGAACAAGCTCTAAACTTGCTCAAAATCGACTCGTGTACACCCCTAATCACAACAAGCTTCTACTAAGTGGGGAAGCCAAGCCCTAAAAGCTATGCAATCACCCCCCCCCC
>JXCR01023086.1:13407-42492 GCA_002079205.1 Phalaenopsis hybrid cultivar
CCCCCCCCCAACTTGTTCCTTTCTCCTTCCACCTAATCGAGGACAAAGAACCTCTTTCACTGTTTTTCCTCTCTTGATAACAATCGCTGATCCTTGATTAAACAAAATCCAGTGAATCCTTACCTTCTCCTTCCTCTATCTGCGTATTCCCTCTCTTTATCTTCATCTCCTCCTTCGTCCTCTGTGACCATATAATTTTCTTTTTATGCTCAATTAAGTGAAAGAAGTTTCTTTTAGCATTAAATTAATTTGACTATTGCGTACTATTTATTCTTCAGAACAAAAGTTTGTATTGAGTTATCATTGGTTCATACAGTTAACTGTTTAAACATAAAAAATTAAATTTTTTGAGTTTGATTCGTCAACCTGACTTATCATAAATCTTTCATAAAAGATTTTCTAAGTGTGTTTGTTGAACCATCCTTATAGAAGCAAACTTTCCAAATGTAGATTTTATTTCGATATTTTTCAAGTTATGTACTAGATTTGTATTTCTTATGGGGCTAATGTAGTATTGCTTGTACGCTTGTTATTTGGTTTTCTTCCTTTTTGCGCAGTGTTTCATTTTATCAAATGTAATAATAATTAAACTCTTATTATGAAAAATAATAATATTTATTCTTCTTTGCTCCCTACTATCATTTATGTTATTTTTGTACAAAAGTTCTTGTTCTAACCACAATCAAGTTTTCATATCTCTTCATCATATCCCAAGTAGCGGAGTGCATCGTCTTTTAGAATTGGCCTTAAAGCAAACAAATGACAAACTATTATATGAAGGCTAGCCCCTTCTAATCAATTCCTCTTCTTAGGGTCGAACTCATCATTAATCTATCTGAAAACAATTATGATGGAGATCTCAGTCTATACTTATTGAAAATGTGAATCTTTTTACAGAGCAAGCTAAACAGTCTTTTTAATGTAGCTATTTATTCTAAAAAAATTTATATCGTAGTCCATGTTTCTAAATTTTAAGGCATTTATTTAAGAATGGCAATGATGATAAATCCTATAGAGAATGAGTTGCATTCTCTAATATTATATTGGTTTCATTAGTTAATTCAACTCTAATCTCTGGATTGAATTGACTCCTACTTTACTCAACCATTAGTTTAGTGTTTTGGCTCTATGATAGATGTAATTAAGCTTTAAATTGGGTTGTAAATAGTGTTCTCAATTTAGCTCTAGTCAGCCACCAAATTATTAATTTTCTTCAATTCATCCAGATATATATTGGTTTGTTCACGAACATGCTTCACACATGAAAAAATGTAGCCACTCCCATGCCTATCTACATGTAACTTGTTTGCGAACCCCATAATTAAGCAAGAGGCACGTGATTCCTTTGCTTCCAGATCCTAATCGCAAGCAAGATGTTTCTACCGACAATTGATTTTGGCTCACTAACTCATGGATTGATTATGTGTAATCTAATTTTGAGTTTATCGATGTCCATCACTATTCATAACTTACCTTTGTCATATCAGATTACTAATCTCTTTAATTATATAAGGATATCCGTGGCATTAACAAAAACAGTTGTTATCATAATAATTTTTAAATTTCTTTCAATCATGCGTGCTTATTAGATGCTAAATTCTATAAGAAAATCATAAATGTTAACTAACAATTTTAAGGGGAAGTAAGATCCTTCAAAGAGGCCCAGATCGTTATTTCTGTGATATCTTTCGCTGTATTTATACATTTACAGAATTTATGAATGGTTTTAAAAAGTGTCATTTATTTTAATAAAAAACGGTTAGAAACAAGATTTAAAGTTGTAGAGTAAATTTTGATTGAAGCATATTATATTTATTATTTAACTTCTTTAGAAAATTTCAAAAAACAATATAAACATTAAAATTGTTCTTGTTAAGAATTGTATATAGTTTAGAGTCCTATTTGTAAATACGAGATATAGGCTACATTTGAGAATTCGACGAAACTACATTAAACGTGACATCATGGACTGTTGGTCGGCATCAGCGCTTTACAACGGCGAAAAATGACATTTTTTGTATACTTGCGTTGGCCGATTTTAGCAAAATAAAATTTACTGAACCTTGTGTGGCGATTTACCTCATTTTCGTCATGCTTTGGGACTGAGGATGCATCTACTTTATCGTCATCCAAGGGAACACTGCTACTTTACTCACTTAGTCAAAGGTACATGTAATACACATGCTCTTGCATCTATATCCACCACATCAGAATGTATTCTAGATTCTATTGTTTCTCGATATGCGACAGGTGCCGCTAGTGAGTTCTCTTCCTATACTAACCTAGCAGTTTCGGAGAGCATTTAGACCGTTGATGGTACAACACAGTCTGTGGTTGGTAATGGTACAGTGATGTATACCAATTCTATGACTACGTCTAATGTTTTGCATGCTCTCTCCTTTCTAGTGAATCTTTTATCCATTAATATCATTATACTCTAATTAAAATGTGTTGTTTCACTCGATATTTCTAAGGTGATCTTTCAAGAGAATGGGACTGACCAAAGTCTTGGGAGTAACACATGACACACTGGACTCTAGTATTTAAATAGAGAGGGAATAGACTCAGCCTTGACATCTATGGTAGAAAGTGTTGGAGTAGAAGGATCTGTGAGGAGTGTGGAGGATGTGTTGCCGCTACATCACAGGCGTATGGGAGACTCTCGTTTAGTCTATTGAATCATTTATATCCATCTTTATATGAAAAGGCAAATAAATAAAAACTTGTCTATAATACTTGTGAGTTCAGTAAGTATACCAGCTCTTTTGTTAGTTTTGGTGATAAGAGTTCTTATATTTTTTATTTGGAGCATTCACATGAATGATTAGATATTTGGTGACTTTTATTAATTGTTTTTTGATGAATTTTAGTTATATTTGATGAGAAACAAAAGTGATGTGTTTATCTGCTTTAAAGAATTTCACAATGTGATTCAGACTCAATACGGTGCAGTTGTGAACATTTCGAGATCTAATAATGAGACAGAGTATACCAACAGGACATTTCGAGAGTAATTTTCAACTCATGGGATGCAGCATCAAACCACATGTTTATACACACCGATACAAAAAAGAGTAGCAGAGAAGAAGAATAAACACCTTCTATAGGTAGGCCTAAGCATGATGATCTTAATGAATGTCCCAAAGCACTTGTAGGGGGTAAGTTACTTTGACAGCAGCTCAATTGATCAACAGATTACTCCCAAGAGTACAGGAGTGGCAATCTTCTTGTGAGTTGTTGAAATGAGATAATGACAGGATCTTTCCATTGAACGTATTTGGTTGTGTATGTTTTGTGTAGTATAATAGACTATCAACAGAGTAGCTGGATCTCAGAGCTATCAAGTGTGGTTTTGTAGGTAATTTTGTCACCTAGTATGTTTGTTGGAACCGAATAGAAAAAGACAGTTTGTGATTATGAATTTGAATTTTAGAAAATTTGAACCGTACTATACCTTGGAGGTGACCTCAACCTTTGGTGACTAGCCAGATACTATAGGTATGAGGCGAGAGGGAAAGAGTAGTGATGCTAAGAGATTGGGACAGGTGGGAACGATGCCTTGTTTTGTTGTGCGGAAAGGATTGATTGAGGAAAACTCAGAAAATAAGAAAAATGAGCTCGGAGGTTGTGGGATTCAAGCTCAAGGGGAGCTGAGAGTGTATCCAAGGAAGAGACAAAATGAGGGAACAATGCTTGTTGTGCCACTCGTGCCAACAAGTCCCTAGTCCCAGTCTACTCTGACTTATGAGACACGAACACCATACACCATAGAATTCAATTACACGGGTGATATGATTCCTCTCCCTTCTCCTCCCACTCTCATGACCTTAAGGAGGACCTCTCGCAGTAATGCTCCTCATGGTCGATTTGGTTTCTCACATGACATTGCTCAGTTTGTCTACTCTAACATATCATCTTTACACGGAGCATTCATTGCATCTTTAGATACTATATCTATACACAAGTGTTGGCAGGTAGCTAAGGAGGATCCAAAGTGGAAGACCATCATGTTAGAGGAGCTTGGTGCTCTTACTAAGAACAGGACATGAGAGCTCGCATTACTACTAGCAAGGAAAAAGGCATTCAGGTGAAAATGGGTCTTCACAGTGAAGCAGACCTCAGACGGAATGATTGATCACTACAAAGTACAGTTGGTGGTGAAAGAGTATATTCAAATGTGTGGCAAAGATGAACACAGTCAAAACTCTCATCTCTCTGGCTGTGAATGTTGGATGGATGTTACACTAACCGGATGTGAAGAATGTGTTTCTTCATAAGGATCTGCTAGAGTTGGTGTACATGGAGATACCCTCAGACTTTGACACAAACCAAACAGTGGGCAATGTATGTAAATTGAGGAAGTCACTGTATAGTTTGAAACAGTCACCTCAAGCTTGGCTTGACAGGTTCAAGAGAGCAATTGTAGGCATGGGCGACCAGCAGATCAATGTTGACCACACAATATTCTTTCGACGATATGGTGTCAAATTACTACTCTTGTTGTGTATGCAGATGATATGATTGTCACTGGTGATGATAAAAAAGAGATCGCTCAACTAAAGACATTTTTGGGCAAAGAGTTTGAGGTGAAGGACCTAGGACAACTTAAATATTTCCTTGGGATTGAGATGGCTCGTGAAGCAGAGGAGATTGTTCTATCTCAAAGGAATTATATGTTAGACTTGCTCATAAAGACAGGCATGTTGAGATGCAAGCCTGCAGTTTTAACAATTGATCAGAAAGAAAAGTTGAACGCAAGGTAGGAGAGCTAGTTGACGTAAGAGGTACCAAAGGTTGGTAGGTCGTCTCATCTATCTGAGTCACACTCGTCTCGACATACATCCGCAGTAAGCGTGGTGCGTCTCTACATGCATGATCCGAGGACGGGTCACATGGATGCAGTTTATTAGATTCTGAAACACCTGAAAAGTGCACCATGGAAAAGGTTGATCTTCAGGAAAAATAGGCATTTAGGAATTGAAGGTTATTGTGACTCTGATTGAGATAGTTGTGCTGATTACAGGATGTCCACATCAAAACACTGCATGTTCGTAAGGGGAAATTTAGTCTCTTGGAATAGCAAGAAGCAGTCGGTAGTTGTGAGGTCGACGATAGAGGAAGTGTACAGAGTCATGGCCTTAGAAGTTGCTGAGATGTTATGGTTGAGAGCTCTATTGGTAGAGCTCAAGGTGGACCAATGAGCTCAAAGGAAGTTGTGGTGTGACAACAAGTCAGCAATCAGCATTACCAACAACTCGATGCAGCACGACAGAACCAAACATGTGGAGATTGATAGGTTCTTCATCAAGAAGTTGAATAGTGATCTACTGGAGATAAGTCATGTAGCTACTAGAGAGCAACGAGCTGACTGCCTCACCAAGAGACTTAGCTTATTAGATCTATTAAGGTTGTGTGACAAGATGTGCTTAGTGAATATTTTTTGCCCATCCTGAGGGGAAGTGTTGAGAATTACATATAGTTTTGGGTCCTATTTGTAATAGGAAATATAGAAATTTAGGGATTTATTTGTACAGAAAGTTGTATGACTCCGTATAGGCCCAAGTCATTAATGAATAGAGAATATTTTTATTATTTTTTGTGAGTGAAATCACATATTCTATGGCCTACATAAAACGAACACAATAATTATTTTAAATTATAGTACGTGAACCATGTTTTGATTTATTTGCTTCAATTTCATTTTATTATTAGTTGTTTGGAAATCCTGGACAAAGACGCTCCAAATCAAAGCAATCGAAAAAAATGGGAAAGGCTAAGAATCTAGGCAGATCGCAGTGCATTGCATCGACTATATATAGATTGTGCATATAAGATAAAAAGGAGGAATTCATAAATACCTACACAAAAATATATGTAAGTAGGTCGTAGACTTTAAAGTAAATTTATATAAAATTTAAAATTAGGTGATTAAGATGAATATAAATGGAGAAAAATCATAGTCATTGCACTAAGCATAAGAAAAAAGAGAATCATAAGTAAACGATATGGTATAACAAGAAGCAAATGACAAATGACTGAAAAGAATAGATTGTGCCAGAAGGCACCTTTGAAGATTAAAAAGGTGAAAAAAAGAAATTTGGTAATTTAGAAGAATATGTGTTGAGACAACAGGTGGTAGAATTAATAAGGAAGGATTAAAATGAAAAGGAATATATTAGAAACATCACAAAAGGACTTGTGAAAATAACTTTACATCATAACCTCGTGAAGAAAGTGATAAATATTGATGGAGGAGATTTCATAAAACAAACATAAATAGTTACACGGTTATAAAAAGGTTTTCCACAAGAAACAAACGATGGAACAATGTTAATGATGATGATATATATGTTCGTGCAAGTGATTTCACATACATATAGAAATGCTTACATGCACACGAGTATAAGAAAATCAACCCTTATATTTATTTTCTCAAGCTATTAGCTAAATTCTAGAAAAATAAAGCTGCGCTGATATGAAATAAAAGTAACAGAGGTGAAATACGGACAGGCTTTTAAAGCCCAATTTGTAATATTAGAAGAGTGAAGTAATGATGAATGTAAATGCAATGGCTAGTTCTCCAATGTTAACACACTCCCAGGGATGGTAGAGCAAGCACAATTAACTTCTGAACTGTAATAATATCAAAAAGAACAAACAGGTCCAGTATCTGAAAAAGCAATAGGAGCAAAGCCTAGATGAATAATAGACAAACAATAATGCCCCAAACCGTCAGTTTTGTGTTGAAAGTTAGAAATTTACAAGAAAAAGGACAAGCAAAATCATTATGATAACGTTATAGTAGCAATGAAGAAGCGTGGGATAATCCTAATAGCATCTAACAAAGGTCCCTCAATAAATAATTTTGAAAGAATGATTTCTTTTCCATTCAAGAGTTGGGCTTCTATAGAGCCATACAAAACCTTTTACAAATAACCCCTAGACTTCTTCTATAATTTTTATTTACAATTAGACCCCTCAAAAAAAGATATAAACCTCAACACTTCCCCTCAAGATGGGCAAAAGATATCCACTAAGCCCATCTTGTTACATAATCTAGACAGATCTAATAAACCAAGTCCTTTAGTGAGACAGTTAGTCACTTGCTCTCCAATGGCTACATGACTTAGCTCTAGTAGCTCGTTATTCAACTTTTTCTTGATGAATAATCTATCAATCTCCAAATGTTTGGTTCTATCATGTTGCACTGCGTTGTTGGCAATGATGATTGCTAACTTGTTGTCACACCACAACTTCATTTGAGAACCTTGATTCACCTTGAGCTCGACCAATAAAGCTCTCAGCCATATCATCTCGGCAACTCCTAAAATCATGGCTCTGTACTCTGTCTCTACTGTTGACATCATTGCTACATATTGTTTCTTGTTCTTCCAAGAGACCAAATTGCCCCTACGAACATGCAAAATATTTTGAGGTGAATTTTCTGTCATCTACACAACTTACCCAATCAGCATCACAATAGCCCTCAATATCTACATGCTTATTCTTCCTCAAGATCAATCATTTCCCTAGTACTCTTCAGGTACCTCAAAATCTGATACACTACGTCCATATGATCCTTCATTGGATCATGTATATAGCAGCTCACCACGCTCACTACAAATGAGATGTCGAGACGAGTGTGATTTAAATAGATCAGACGACTACTAATCTTTGATATCTCTCACGATCAACTGGCTCTCCCAGCTCTACACACAACTTGACCTACTGATCAATTGGAGAGACTGCAAGCTTGTAACATAGCATTTATTTTCTATGAGGAGATCTAGTACATACTTTCTTTGAGATAAGGCTATCAACTCAGGTACACAAGCGACTTCAATCCCAAGGACGTATCTGAGTTGTCTCCTTCACCTCATTTTTTTTGCCCAATCTAGCATTTAGTTGAACAATCTTTGTCTCATCATCACCAGTGATGATCATGTCATCAACATAGATAATAAATATAGTGATGTGACTACCATTTTGACAAAAGAACACTGTATGGTCGACATTGATCTGTCGATAACCCATACCTACAATAGTTTTTTCTACACTTGTCAAACCAAGCTCGAGGAATTGTTTCAAGACATAAAGGGACCTCCTGAGCCTGCACACCTTGCCCACTGACTGACTTGCGTTGAATATGGTGGTATGTCTATATACACCTTCAATAACTCATCATGAAGAAAAACATTCTTCACATCAAGTTAGTGTAATCTCCACCCACCATTCACAGCTAGAGAGATTAGTGTTCTCACTAAGCTCATCTTCGCTACAGGTGCAAAAGTCTTGTCATACTCAATGTCATATGCTTTATTGTACTTTTTCGCCACCAATTGTGCCTTATAACGCTCCACTTTCCTTTCTGGATTTTGTTTTACTATGAAAATCCACTTGCATCCAACTGCTCTTTTCCTGGCTGGTAATGGTACTATCTCCGACGTCCTGTTTTTATTGAGAGCACCAAGTTCCTCCAGCATGACAGCCTTCCATTTTTTATTTTCCTTAGCTACCTGCCAACACTTAGTTATAGATAAAGTGACTAAAGATGAAATGAATGTTTCGTGTACAGATGATATGTTAAAGTATGAGACAAACTGAACAATATCATGTGAGAAGCCAAAACAATCATGAGAATAACAATCAGGAGAACAACCCACATTGCTAGGAGTGGTCCTCCTTAAAGCCATGGGAGTGGGAGATGGGAGAGGAATCATATCACATGTATAATCAGATTATGAAGCGGAAGATGTAGGTGCCTCAGGAGTCAGAAAGATGTAGGTGTCTCAAGAGTAGGGGTAGACCGGGACAAGTGACTTGATGGCATTAGTGGCACGACAAACGCTATTCACAAACTTGATGGCATGAGTGGCATAGCAAGCACTGTTTCCTCGTTTTGCCTCTTTCTCGTACAGTGTCAGCTTCCTTTGAGCTTGAATCTCTCAACCTTCAAGTTCATTTTCTTTATTTTTCAACTTTTCCTCAGTTGATCCTTCCCACACAACAGGACAAGGCATCATTCCTACATGCACCAATCTCTGAACATCACTACTCTCCCGCTCATGACTCATACCTTCGGTATAATAAGAGTCACTAAAAGGTGAGGTCACCTCTAGGGGGTAGTAAGGTTTGTCATGTTGATCAATTGAGCCGATGTCAAAACTGCTTGCCCCCACAAGTGCTTTACGACATTCATCGTGATCACGCTTTGAGCTAACTCTAGAAGGCGTCTAGTCTTCCTCTCTGCTACTCTGTTTTGTACCAGTGTGTAAGGGTGTGTGGTTTGATACTATATCCTTTGGGCTTACAAATATTCCCCAAATGCCTTGTTGGTTTAATTTATCCAATTATCAGACCTCAATACATTCATTAATGCGCTGTGTTGAGTCTGAGTCGTCATGTGAAAGTCTTTAAAGCATGCAAACACATTACTTTTATTTCTCATCAGACATAACCAAGTAACACGAGAAAAACAATCAATGAAAGTCACAAAATATCTGCAACTATCCATAGAAGTTGTAGAAAAAGGTCCCCATACACCCAAGTGCATCAAATCAAAAGCATAAGAACTCATTTTTCCAGAACTAGCAAAAGAGCTCCCGGTATACTTACCAAACTCATAAGCATCACACAAGTATTTGTTTATTTTTCTTCTCATACATTGATGAATACAAACGACTTGATAGAACAAACGAAGAATGTCTCATGCATCTGTGATATAGCAACAAAACATTCTCCATGCTCCTCTTAGATCCTCCTGTCCCAACATTCTCAACCATGAATGTCAATGCTATGTCCATCTCCTCTCTATCCAAGTACCAGAGTCCATAATGCCACGTGTCAGTCCAAAGTCTCCGGTCAGACTCTTTCTCTTGAAAGATTACACTTGGAATATTAAATGAAACAACACATTTTAGTTGGAGTATAATGACACTAATAAATAAAATATTCACGAAAAAAGGAAGCATGCAGAACATTAGACAAAGTCATAGAATTTGTACACCTCGCTAGCCTTACCAACTGCAGGTTGTGTCGTAAGCGGTATGAATGCTCTCTAGAACTATTAGGTGAGTGTATGAAGAGTCTCACTAGCGGCACCCATCACATGTCGAGATGCATTAAAATCTACTATACATTCTGGTGATCTTGAGGAGGATACAGAGACAAGAGCATCTGTATCATGAATACCTTTGGCTGAGTGAGCATAACTAGTGTTCCTCTTGGCTGACGATAATGTGGATGCATCCTCAATGACATTGCTTGTCGCTTTCTGCTTCCTCTTCAACAACTCCAGTAACTCGTGATCCTCATCGGTAAAGACTACCCTTGTCTTTCCCTCATTCCTTGTAACCATCAGATTTTCCTGGTAGCCTCCTCTTCCACCCCTTGAGCCCCCACGATTATGATCAGGCCTTTAGAGCGTTCACATCCACCCATCTCTCTTCTTGGGTGGTTTTGGACAAGTCATGCTCAAACACCCCAGTTCTCCACAGTATTAGCACCTGCCGGTCTCCCCCTAGGCACCTGTCATACATGAGCTTGAAGCAGCAAAAGCTAATCGCATACCTAGAAGTCTACTCGGCTCATAGTATAGCCACATTTAACTCTCCTCATGTATCATCAATATAATTATTCCTCTCTACAATCGACACCGAAGCCTTTTCCTTTGTCAGCATCTCTTCCCTGTGTCGCACGAGTCTGAACCCGCTTCACCAACCTCGGTTTTGAGTAGCGAGGAAGACAACAATTGAATCCCAACACACAAAGAACATTGGAATTCCTATCTTCCTCCACATTTGCCTCCCTACTGCTCTCTCCTCGTGAATGAACCAAAGCAGTGCCAAACTTCTTCCTAAAAAGCTAGCCCTAAAATAGAGAAACAACACATAAACAGAAAATGGATAGGCAGGAAACAAACAAGAAAGGGGAAATAATTCCTGTCAAATGAAGAGAGGGAGTCCAACCTCTAGTTGGAACAAACCTCTCATGATAAACCGGTTCGGCCCCCAAGTTCGGCGTCAATCTCTCAGGGTTGGGGAAGCTTCAACTTCATTCTCAAAGTTTTCGGGTTTTCATCTGCAATTATGGTAGCACCTAGATCCCATTGACGATTGCACTATCATCCAAATGTACCTGAGAGCTTTTCCCAACTTACGAGCCAACATCCACATCGGTCCAATCTTCTGGGAATCTACTACTGAATCGAACGGAGCCTGATTGTCTTGCCTCTACTACTGAGAGTCACTCCCAAAGTACTCACTGGTTGGATTAACCTGATCTAAAGTTGGGGTAACCTGAACCTTCCCTCCTGGTGGTGGTGCTGGTGGTAAGGTATCGACCGTGACACCCTGAAATGTTCTTTGTCATGCCTGTCAAGTGTTTGGAGCTGGGGTCAGTTTCATCATCCCTTGACGTCACTAAAACTGGCCCCACCAATGCTACTCTGCTGGTAAGGGCTCATGTGATCTCAAGCTCCGCCGAAGGAAGTAGGATTATGTGTTTCCCTTCCTTGGTGAAGGAATGTATTCATGAATCCGTCGTGTTGCGTCCCTGGTCAAACTACCAGGGTCTCCCCAACAAAAGGTGGCATGCATCCATGGAGACTACGTCGCACCAAACTTGATCCTCTCACCCAATCACAAACTCCACTAGGCACCTCCGGTCAATATTGAATTTGTTCTCCTTCCTTAGCCATGTCAGAGAATATGGTTGTGAGTGTCTCTGGGTCATGAGACCCAACTTTATTACCATCTACACAGATGCCACATTCTTACAACTCCCCATTCGATGATGAGACTACATACATTTCTATTAACCGTGCAGTAGATGCAGAAGAAAATTATGGTGAAATACTGCAGATATTTCGTATCCTCAGCCTATATGATTCATCAAACCACAAGTATTTCTTCTTCATTTGGTGGCAGATGGTACACATTACCATGTTCAGTTTTTTCATCGCTAACCTCCTCCGCGACACCTTGATCGGTAAAAAATACGCTCAGCTCGTCAGACAGTTGGAGGCAATGTGTTCAAATCCATGGCATTTGAAACATTTTCTGGTGAGGATTGTGGCGGACGTGCTACTCTTCCTAGGCTTCTTCTAAGTAGGGGTGGCTTTATCCTTATCTGAACCAACTTTCTCAACTCCCTGAAGTGTGCTCCTACTGGTGCCTCTAACAATGAGCGGTTGTCTAACTAGTGGTGATTGTCTGCTCTGTTTCTGCTGCCTTTCTACTTTCGGTGCTATGGTCTGGACATCTCCTAGTGATCAATAAGATTGTAGGGGCACCATGTTGCTAATAATAGGCTTCAGGCCCCCCAAATAACAGGCTATGATGTGCTCCTCTAGGTCGACCAAATCACAACTCATCTGCAACTGATCAAATTGCTCTGTGAACTCCTCTACTGATAGATCCCTTTGCCGAAAGTGATGGAGCCTCAGAAACATATCCTGGAAGTAATGAGGTGGGAGATATTTCCTCTACATCGCTTTCTTCATCTTCTCTCACCTAGTAATCGTGTCGTTGTCTTCTCATTTTCTCTATTTTTGTAAGTTCTCCCACCACAAAGTGGCACTCTTCTTCAACTTGATATCAGCTAATTTGCCCTCTTATTCTCTGGCACATCCTTATACTTGAAAATTTGTTCAGCAGATTGTAGCCAATCAATAAAGTCTTCTGGATTTATATCTCCATCAAACTCTAACAGATCCACTTGGATATCGAAGTCTTTGTGACCTCGAAACGATACTCCTCTCTAAAATTTTTACTATAGAAGGGTTTCAAATACCCCTCTCTAGGCTTTCTCTGGTACTGGATTCCGAAACGTCTTGACCCGTCTTCTTCATCACTGAAATTCTCCCTATGGAAGGGATTCAAATCCTCCTCTCTTTCTCCTCTTCAACTCTCTAGATCTCGGTCAAGGGCACCCTTCCCCTAGGTTATCTCATCAATCTCCACAAGTCATTATTGAATACAATGGAGTTCTCATCGTAGCTCTTCCTGATTAGATTAGGACATATATATTCTTGGTGATATGGTTTAGGATTTCTGAAAGTGGAAAGGTTATTTGGTGGAAGGAAGAAATTTTTTTGGTCATGGCGAATCCTTAGGATAGGAGTAGGTTTAGGCTAGATCTAATACCAAATGATAACGTGGTTAACCCAAAACACAACATGAAAAATAGATAATATTACTAAAAACAAAGGAACAGTTACAACCTAGGTTTAGAAAGTTTAGGACTTATATCCTATAATATTTGGTCATAGGAAAGCCAAAAAGTCTTAGTGAAACGAACAACCTCAGAGTCTTAAGGCTAAAGAGAAGGTCTACTAAACAAGTATAACCTCAAACCTGGTCTAATGAGAAAATGCAATAAAAGAGCTTATAACCTTGTCCTAGAAGGACCTAGAAAGTCCAACTCTACTAAACTTACAATATTTTATGAATAGGGCTGCCAGCTAAACCAACATAGATGGGAGAGTTGGGCAACAAGGAGGTGCAGTTTTGGCGGCAGCAATGCTCGAAGGAAGGGGAAGGTGGCCGGTAGGCTGAGGATTGCAGAAAACAACAAACCAGGTGATGTTGCGGAGGGGCTGCAATGAGGTACGACAGTACGAAGCTTCTGGGATAATGCAGAAGGAATATGAGGAAGATAATCACCACCTCGAGAGAGATACAACTGGAGCACCCAACAATCCCTCAGATATAACCCTTGAAAGGGAAACGGATTCCAGTGGCTATCCTGACAGAAATTTGATGAAAATGTTGTTGACATCTGTTTTCCCTTTCAAGGGATATATATGAGGGATTGGGTGATGCTCTGACCGTATATCTCTCCAGAGATGATGATTATCTTTCTCATATTCCTTTCTGCATCCTCCCACACTGCTCCCTATTGCCGCACCTCGCTGTAGTTACAGCAAAAACACTTAATTTGCTATTTTCTACAGCCACCTTTCCCTCCATTCCAGCATTGTTGACTCCCAAACCACACCTCCTTTTTGTCCCAATCCTACCACCAGACTGTTGTCGCCCAAGACAGCCAGGGAACACCTCCTGTTGTTCGGTTGCTATCCACCCTAACTCCTTGTTGTCATCACCCAAAACAGCCCTCTATTTGTTGTCCCTGCATTTCTGCACCTTCCCTCGCTGCCACCAGCATTCTTTTGCTGTCGCCACCCCCGCTAGCCATCTTGATCCACCTACCGACCTCTGCAACCCTTGGGATACACTTTAACAATGTTTGCTACTGTCATGTTATTGTATTTACCCTTTCAAGTGTATTAGTTGTAACTGTTTATTTATTTTTAGTAATATTATTTGTTTTCCTGGTACGGTTTGGGTTAACTTCGGTATCATTATGACAGTAGAAATTTTTTAAAATAAAAATTTGTAAAAGAGTGTCAAACTAGCCTTCTAATTTTCTTTCTCCTAGACCTAATCTATTACAAGAACAACAACAAGCCTTTGTTTAACTAAGTCAGCTATGAATCCTTTTTCTCCATTGTGTCCTATTAAATGCATATTTTCATTTGATTCTAATAAATTAAGATTATTTTTTATACAAAATGCCCAGCTCTTTTTAGGTCTACCTCTATCTTTCTTAACATAAATCAAATTTAAAACATTCATAGACGTTTAGCGTGAACAAACCATTTAGGATGAATCTCTCTAATCTTGTCTGTCACTCGAGCTAATCCAACCTTTTTAAGGATATATTTGTTTCGTATTTTGTCTCTAAGTGTAAAACCACTCATTCATCTGATCTCAGCAGCACTTCATTTTATACTTTACATTTACATGTCAAAATTCCGCACCATAAAGCATTGCAAGTCTCACCACCATCTCATAAAAGTTTCCTTTAAGTCTAAGAGATACTTTTTAATCACACCATGGGGCAGATGTATTCTTCCACTTTAACCTTCCAACTTGAATTCTACTACTAACATCCCAATCTACATCACCATCACTTTGAACAATATAATCAAGATATCTAACACATTCATTCCTTTTACCGATTTGATCACCAATAACTACAACCCCACAACTAGATCTACTACTACTAAAATTACATTTCATATATTGAGTTTTAGATCTACTCAAAAGAAATCATTTTAATTCTAAAGTTGACCACCATAAAGCAAGTTTTTCCCGAACTCTCTCTCTCCAGTATTATCCACAGAAGAATATCATCAATAAAAAGCATATACCAATGTACATCCTTCTGTAGATGTTCAATAAGAACATAGACCTAATCTAAGAAAGTAATCTAAATCACTAATAGTTGCATATAAATGACTTGCATGCAGAATTAGTATAATGTTAAACTAACTCAAATACAAACTAGAATCCAATCACTTTTTTTTCAAAATTGACAGCTGCTTTAAACGTAATGTCAGAATTTTGAGGATTGGGTAAAGAATCTGATAAATTCTAAAAGTACATCAAACTTTGCATCTCCTGAATTTCAACTGAATTATTTTTATGAAATTCTACACATGAAATCAATTAAATCGATATAAAGTACTTTATATTAATTATTGACGGGTTGAGAGATATGAAATTCAGAAGTTATATGTTTAATTTATCATAATTTTATCTTAATCTCGCCTCCTTATTGTTCTTTGTTGACTTCAGCCGCGCTTAACTATGCAATGGCTCGATGGGATCAAACAGCTAAGAATTCCTTTGATTTTCCTATAAGTGTTGCACTTCCTTTCCCCTCTCCCATTTCCTCCCACTTTTTGTCTTGTTTCCGCTCAGTAGAGAAGGTTTGTGATTGTTGCTACATTGCAAAGATGGATTGCATGAGTCCGACGCACCAAACAAGCCGAAGGCAACATTTTAGGGCTCTAATGCTTCACACGTCCCATTATCTCCTAATTCTCCATCTCCCTCACTACAGCAGTTCAACAATGGCTTGACAAGCACCCTATAGCCCTTGCTACAATGCAGAGGCGAGCAGGTGCGGGTCGAGCAGTGCAAAGAGAGGCAACTGACGACATTTTAAGCTTCGAGAACAAAATCAAATGGTATGAATCTTTCTCTCATCATTTGAAAATTTTATTTCCTTCCTCAAGTTTCTATTTCGATGTTGGCCTCATTTTTCGTGCATTTCTCATTTCTAGTAGCCATCAGAAGCGTCGATCTAGTGTCGGAAGAATCAAAAGTGGTGTGTGAGTTTTCGTATGAGATTTAGCACGACATTAATTACTAGTAAAGTTTGGGGTGATAGGAAAGAGAAAAAAATCGAAATAAGCGATTTCGAAAAAGCGAATTGATGTCGAGAAGCCCATTTGAGGTATGTTTTGGGCGAACAAGTTTTGTTTTGGGTTAATGCATGTTATGAGCCTAAAGTTTATGAATTGCTTATGAATTCTCAAGCTATCTATATGAAACAGCGAGCTTGAGATGAGAGTGCGGCCACTCGTCATAGGGCTTCTCTGTCAAGTTAGATGAAATAATATTGTGTTAATTTAAGAAAAATAATCTTCTATAGGTTTTGATATGATTTTTAGTTTGACGCAGATGCATTTAAAATTTTCTACATATTGTAAATGGATATTTGCAATTAAATGTATGAATGCATGTTTACTTCTCTTTTAATACATGTTATGCTATGATCATGCTTAGAAGCCTATGACTATGCTTATGATATTAACTGTAGATATTCATTAGTTATATTCATGCATATAATACATGTAATGTTTGTTAAATATTTGATACAGGAATGATGATTTAAATGTCGCAAGAAATGTTACACATGCAGGAATATAGTATTTCCAACTCCTGATATTTATATGGGGACGAAACTCTAAGAAGCATTGGGATTAGGACATGACAGAATGTCAGGGAATAGTAGGTATCAAGAGAGCTATTGATAACTATTATATTAAGGGAAGTCCAACCTTTATCGATAGTTATATGATCTTTAAGGCGGGATGACGGCCCATGATGACAGGACTTGAAAATAGTTGAAACTACATTTTTAAGTGACGTTACTATGAAATGACATTATTATGATTACATATGATAAGAAACTTATGAACATGCTTAAGAACATGCTTATTAAGATACTTATGATTTCATGTTTATGACATACATGTTAACACTACAGTCTTGATTTCTACATTATCTGCTCTCTTTTCATTTTCTCTACTATGTTAATATGTTATAACTTATCTATATAAAAATGCACAGATTCATACGAGCATACACGTTATTTCTTATATACATAAAATTTTATATTAGTTCTGATTATTTCTCTGAACTCGTCGTTGCTCATTCTTCGTTGTTGTCTTCCAAATAGAGGCAACGAGCACCGAGGAGTATAACCAGACGTATTTTATACAATATAACACTATATAATTTTGGGAGTTGTACAGACGTTTTGAGTATGTATTTTATTTATATTGGATTTGGCAGCAATGTATAGTTTATATGTTCTAAGGATATGATTCATGTTTCCGAGTTTGTATATGAATAGGTTATGGAGTGCAACAGAGTTAGATTAATTGATCACCTGTTGTGTCCTGATTCTACAAGTCAGGACGAGTGCTAGTAAGAGTTGGTATGACTAAATTGTCAGTCTCAGTTGCACCACGATTGATTCTACCAGCGAGATAGTTAGGGTTTGAAAGAAAGTGGTATCAAAGCATGGTTATTAGATGAAAAAAATGATGAAAGCGTGTCGGATTTAGAAGAAGTAAGAAGGATATCAAATATGAATTGATTTATACAGAGTTATAAGTTGATGAATCTGGAGTGGGTAACCCATACAACTTAAGGTATCATGCATGCACAACACAATATTACATGATAAATAGCATTTAAATAATAAACTGTGCCAATACAAATGAACATGTCTGAAGGAGAATCAAAAAGTACTGACGGCTAGTCTCGTAGGCCAAGTGCGTAGCAAGAAGTAAGATCTAAAAATATTTTGACAGAAATGAAAATCAGAATAAGACAAATGAAAATACAAGAGCCACTGATCAACAGAGCATCGTTCAATTAATATCACAATTGGTCAATAAAATGGCTCCTATTGAGAGATCTTCCACTACTACCCAGAACTGAAGCTGGGGCAGAAGTGGCTCAACACTTGAAGATATTTCAGTCTTTCAAGTCCCCTGCATTCAAGGGTGCAATGACCATACGGTTGCTGAAGCTTGGCTTTTGAAGATTGAAAAAATTCTTCATGGTAAGATTTGTCTGGAAAACAAATAAGTAGTATTAGCTACTTTAATGTTAGAAAGCGAGGCAGAAAGGAGGTGGTAGGCATAACATAGAGAAAAGTTTCAAACGACGCCTCTTTCACAGAATCAGTGGGAAGATCTTGTTAAAGTCTTCAAAGATTGGTTCATTTTACCTTTCAACCAAATTACCGTTGCAAAATAAGTTCTTTAATCTAACTCAGAGGTCCATGACTGTTATGTAATATGAGACAGAATTCACTTCTCTTTCCAGATATGCACCTCATAATGTTAACAACCAGGAGGAAAAGCATCACAGATTCTACCTGGTCTCAGAGATCAGTTGAGGTTGGCATTCGCTCCATTTGAGATCAGTGATTTGCCCAGTACTTGTTGAAAGGGCGAGAAGAATTGAAAATGAGCTAAACTTTTCCAGTCAGTAGTAACAACCTCAGGTAGGTAAGTGAAAAGATTTTGACAAGGGAAACTACTTCCAAAGAAACAAAATTAAATCAGAAGGTAAGAAAAAACAGCCCCAATCAAAAAAGCCAGTTTTTGAAAAATGTGGAAGAAGACACTTCGGACAGTGCTTAATTGGTTTAGGTAAATACTGCGAATGTAGACAGAACATATTCAAATGAACTGTCCGCATGAAAAGAAGAGAGACAATAGATCACCAACAATTCAAGGATAGGGACAGCCCCGAAAATTTTTGAAAAACAATTAGCCCAACAGAATAAAGGGTAAAACTTCAAAATGCAGGACTGAGTGATTAGTACAAGCCCAAGTTTTTGCAATCACACCTCGAGAAGCCAAAGAATCTGAAGAAGTGGTCACAGGTACGTTTTTTATTCAAGATCAAACTGATACAATTTTATTCGATTCAGGTGCATCGCAATCCTTTATTTTTAAGGAGTTTGTTGTCAGTTTACTTGTTGATATTATTCATTTTATTCCTGCTTTTTGTGTAATTATGTCATCGGAAAGTAGTTTTTATGCCAATAGAAAATGTATCATCCAGGTTTATATTCATGATAAGAAGTTGCCAGTAAAGTTGATCATCATACCGATTCACACCTTAGATATTATTTTTGGGATGAATTGGTTGGTAAATCATTTTGCTACAATTGAATGTTGGAAGGGCTGGTGAAGTTGAAATCGCCTAGTGAAAAATAATTTTATATTCTATGTGATCGAAATGCACAATTGTCCCTAATTAGTGTGATAAAAGTTGAAAAGTATTTGTAAAGTAGTGAACAGATATTTTTGACAAAATTAAAAGCGTTGAAATAAAGATGTGCAAAAATTAAAGAACAATCCTGTGGTTTCAAAATTTTTTGATGTAGTTCCTAAACAATATCAGGACGACCACCAGAACGATAAGTTGAATTTGACATTGATGTGCAACCAGGAACGTCTGAAATATTCAAATCTCCTTACAGGATGGCTTCTAAGGAATTATAGGAATTCAAATACCAGTTGCAGAAATTGATTCATAAGGGTTTTATTATACCAAGCAATTCACCTTGGAGTGCTCCAGTATTGTTTGTCAAGAAGAAGAATGGATTGATGTGATTATGTATTGATTACAAGGAGCTGAACAAGGAGACAATCGAGAATAAATACCCTTTACCCAGGATCGATGATCTATTTGATAAACTAGAAAGAGCCATTGTATTTTCTTGAATTAATCTGAGACCAGAATAAAATCAGATCAGCATCAAGGTGAAAAATATAAGTAAGACAGCTTTTGGGACTATATATGACCATTTTGAATTCTTAATTATGACTTTTGATTAAGCTAATGCTCCTAAAATTTTTATGGACTTGAATAGGATCTTCAAGCCTTATGTTGATCAGTTTGTTATTATTTTTAATGATGATAATTTGATATATTCAAGATCTGATGATAATCATGCCCAGCATCTAAGGGAGATTTTGGAGATGTTAAGACAGAATCAGTTATATGCAAAAAATTTTAAATGTGAATTTTGGCTGCAAAGCATTACATTTTTTAGCCACATATTATGAGTGGCCAAGGAATTTCAGTAGGTTCTCAGAAGATGAAGGCAATTGTGGAATGACCTACTCCAAAAAATGTTACAGAGGTACTCAGTTTTCTTGGTTTGCGGGATATTACAGGAAGTTCACAAAAGATTTTTCATATATAGTCATGTTATCCAAGCTGATGAGAAAATATGTCCAATTTGTATGGACTGTTGAATGTGAGCACAGTTTTCAAGAGTTGAAGAAATATTTGACCACTGTTCCAATGTTAGCTCTTCCATCATGCATAGAAAGGTTTCAAATTTATAATGATGCATTATTAAGAGGTTTGGGGGTTTTAATGTCGAATAGAATGGTGATAGCTTGTACATCCAGATAGTTGAAGCCCCATAAAAGGAACTAACTGACACATGACTTAGAGTTAATTGTTGTAGTGCTTGCTCTCAAGATTTGGCAACATTACTTGTATGGCGTAAAATAGGAAAGAAGTATTCACCGATCATCAGAGTCTGAAGTACATTTTTACACAAAAAGAACTGGATTTGAGGCAATGAAGATGATTAGAATTGATCAAAGACTACGATCTAGATATATAGTATCATCCAGATCGAGCAAATATAGTTCATGATGCATTGAGTTGTAAATTCACAGGTAGTGCAAGTTGGATTATCACTCAGAGGGCAGAGTTGATTAAAGAAATTGATATCTTCCAGTTGAAAGTCAGAAGAGTAGAAGATAGTGGATATTTACATCAATTAGCAATGCAACCAACGTTAATTGATAGGATTAAAACATCTCAAAAAGTTAGCAACGAATATCCAAAACTTCAAAAACAACTTCAATTATGAAAGATGTCAAATCTAATGGTGGATGAAGATCGTATTATCAGAAATAAACTGCAGTAAAGGGCACCTACTGATTCTGATTTAAGATGGAGAATTCTACCTGAAGCTCATCATTTAGGGTCCACAATTTATCCAGGCAGCACTAAAATATACAAAAAGTTGATATTCTTGTGGCCAAGTATGAAGAAAGGTGTTGAATATATATCTAAATGTGAAGCCTGTCAAATTGTAAAAACTGAGTATCAAAGACGCAACAGATTGCTATTATCGTTACTGATACTTGAATGAAAGTGAGAAGAAATAGATACGGATTTTGTTATGGGATTTTCTCAATCCAGACAAGGTCATGACAATAGTTGGATTATTATTGAAAGACTAACCAAGTTAACTGGCTTTATTCTTATTAAACAAACAGATTTGGTGGAAAGGTTGGATAGAGTGCATGTCAAAGAAATTATCAAATTGCACTGTATTCAAAAAATTATAGTTTCTGACAGAGATGGAACATTCACATTTAGGTTGTAGAAAAGCATTCAACAAGGTTTGGGTACACAATTGCATTTCAGCACTGCATTTCATCCACAAACTGACGGACAATCAGAAAGAACAATTCAGCTATTAAAAGATCTGTTAAGGCTTTGTGTTCTAAACTTTAAAAGCAATTGGGAAGATCACATTCCAATGATCAAGTTTGCCTATAACAATACCTATCAATTCAGTATCAAAATGGCTCCTTACGAAGCACTATATGGCAGAAAATGCAGAACTACATTGAGTTGGGTTGAAGTGGGTGAATTAATGATACTTGTGGATATTAGATCAAACAGAGACAGACTGAAAGTTGTTCATGATCGACAGCAGAAATACTACGATCCAAAGCACAAAGCAATGGAATTTAAAGTTGGAGATTTCATTATTTTGAAAGTCAGACTAATGAAATGCACAACTAGATTTGGTCAAGTTGAATCCAAGTATATTGCCATTTAGAAATTATAGAAAGGATCAGTCCATTTACCTATAAATTAATGATACTTGTGGATATGTAAGATATTCACAATGAGTTTTATATTTCAATGATGAGAGAATGAGTTTTAAATTCAGATCATAGGATTTCAAATGAAAATATTAAAGTACAAAAAAATCTAACATATATTGAAAGAGTTTGAAAGAACTTTAGAAACAGATGTCAAGAAACTAAGGAACATACATATTCTTTTTTGTCAAAATAAAGTGGTGGCATAGGCCTAAAAAGGAAGTTACATGGAAAAAAAGAAGAAATACTATAGAAATATCCCTTCCTATTCACATAAAGCCAGAAATTTCGAGGACGAAATTTTTATAAGGGCAGAGCTATAATGCCTGAATTTTGAGGATCAGATAAAGAATTTGACAAATTCTAAAAGTACCCTAAATTTCAACCGAATTATTTTTATAAAATTCTACGCATGAAGCCGATCAAATCAATATAAAGTGTTATATATTAATTATAAATGGATTGAGAGAAATAAAATTCAAAAGTTATATGTTTCATTTATCCTAATTTTATTTTAATACCGCTTCTTTACTGTTCTTTGTCAACTCCAGCCGCACTTAACTGCGCATGCAATGGCTAGATGGGATCAAATGGCCAAGAATTCCTTTGATTTTCCTTAAGTGTCCCACTTCCAGTCCCTTTTACTATTTCCTCCCCCATCCTTGTCTTGGTTCCGCTTAGTACAAAATGTTTGTAATCCTTGCTACAGTGCAGGGACAGACTGCGCGAGTCGAGCAGCACCAGGGAAGCCACAAGAGCCACTTTAGGGCTCTAAAGCTATGCACATCACCTTCTCTCTTTGGATTCTCTCTCCCCCTCATGGCAACAGTTCGGCAGCGGCTCGAGAAGCACCCTGAGAACCTTGCTTGCAGAGGCGAGCAGGCGCAGGTTGAGCGGCGCACAGGGAGGCCGTAGGTGGCATTTCAAGCTTCGAGAACGAAATCAAATGGTATGAATCCCTCTTTCTCGTCATTTGAGTCTTTTATTTCCTTCCTCACATTTTTGTTTTGATGTTTGCCTCATTTTTGGTGCATTTCTCATTTCTGATAACTGTCGAAGGTGTCGATCTTGTGGCGGAAGAGTCGAAAGTGGTGTGTTTCCGTATGAGATTTCGCACAAAATCAGCGAGAAGTAAATTGTTTTGGGCGATTTCAAAAAATCAAATTTATGTCAAGAAACTCATTTTAGATATGTTTTGAGCGAACAAATTATGTTTTGGGTTAATGCATGTTATGAGCTCCTAAGATTCCTATGAATTTGTAGGTTGTTTATACGAGGCGGCGAGCTCGAGATGAGCATGTAGACACTCGTCGTAAGGCTGCTCCGTCAAGTCAAGTGAAATAATTTTATGTTAATTTAATAAAAATAATTTATATGATCTGATATAATTTTTAGTACACAGATGCAATTAAAATTTCATGCATATTGTAAATGGATACATGCAATTGAATATATGAATGTATGTTTACTTCTCATATGATATATGTGATGTTATTATCGTGATATGATACATATGACTATGCTTATGATATTAATTGCATGCAGGTATTCATTTGTTATATTTCATGTTTATAATACATGTAATGTCTGCTAAATGTTTGATACAATAATGATGATTTAAATATCACAAGAAATGTTATGGGTAGATTATTACATGAGTACTTGCAAGTATACTATGCAGGGATGTAGCATTCTCGACTCTTGATATTTATACGGAGACAAAACTCTGAGAACCGTTAAGATTAGGTAGTGACAGAACATTAGGGAACTATAAATATTATGGAGGTTATTGATAACTGTATGTTGGGGAAGCCCAATCAATATCGATAGTTTATATGGCCTTTGGGGTAGGATGATGACCCGTGACGATAAGAAATGGAAATAGTTGAGCCTATACATTTTTAAATCACATTACTATGAAATGATATCGCTATGATTACATATGGTAAGAAGCTTATGAACATGTTTATGATTATACTGATAATTTTATGCTTATGACATATATATTTACACTACAGTCTTGATTTTTACACTACATATTTTATTTTCATGTTCTCTACTATGTTAGCATGTTATGATATTTGTGTGTAGAAATGTACAGTTTCATACAAGCATGCACGTTGCTTCTTTTCCATTTATAAAATCTTATATTAGCGCAGATTATTTCTCTCAGCTCCTTGTTGCCTTCCAAGTAGAGGCAACAAGCACTGGGTGGGTGTATATTGTACAGTATTACACTATATAGTGTCGAAAGTTGTACAAATATTTTGAGTGTATTTTATTATGTTGGATTTAGGAAATCTGTATAAATTATATGTTTTGAGGATATAATTTTTCCACGCTTCTGAATTGTATATGAATGAGTTATAGAATGTAGCGTATTACTAATGTTTGTAGCGATTTAGTTAGACTAGTTTATCCCCTATTGAATCCTGACTCTACAAATCAGGACGAGTGCTTGCAAGAGTTGGTCTTCCAAATTGTCAGCCTCTGGTGTATCTAGATTGACCATATCAGGAGAGTTTGTTGGGGTGTGACATTAAACTCAATCGCATTGCAACTAACCAAACTCATAACGTTTAGTCATAATCAAAGTCATCTTGAGTTATTTGGACATTATAAATGGTTTGCATCAAATGCTCTCTACCACTTAAGAAGTGACCATATACACACCGTAGTTTTCTTCTTATTTGTTGCAGAAGACCAAGGAAGCTTAGAACAACTAAAAGATATATAGATAAAGTAAGAGTCAAATTATAAAAGATTCATTTGAAATTGAAAGCCAATATTATCTTCCACTTCAACCTTAATGATCGTATCATAGACTCGGATGTTTCTGGAACTTCTGAATTTGGTTCTGAAGCATCCAATGTTAACAACCAATGGCAATCTTGCAAAAACCATGCCTTTTGGAAGTTTCTTCGGTCTGATGGATGCATAAAGTCGCCAGCAACTCCCTCTTGTGCATAGAAAAACATTGATATGACAACGAGGATAGTTTTCAAACTGACTATCAATCAATTAAAACGATGACTTTTGAAAAAGGTTGAAATGGGAACAACCGCGATCAAGTTCAACCAATTCAATGTTTAATAAAAACAAAATAATGTACTAATTCAATTAAATAAAGTAATCAAATAGTTCGAAGGTTCAAGTAATTATTTCCACCAAGAACTGGCAGCCAAGATGCTACTTGCTTATAGAAGGGGAACAAGTCACGGTAAGCCACAGAAAGTAACCACCATGACAATTGTAAGCAATATTTATCGAAGTTGCATTCATCAAATCATCATGGAAGCATGAAACACAGTTTGGCAACTCATTAGTGATAAAACAACTCTCTTAAATTTAAAACTCACCAAGTTGTCCAAGAGATGACCCTCACTCATTCCTTAATACTTTTAAATTCACCTTAAATAACACTTGAAGTTGCTTATGCATCAATGTTATCCACGCATAGACCTTAGCTACATTTGCAAAGTACTCATCTCTTGCCTAGCGATTCTTGCCAAAAAACTAGCTAAGTACTCACCCAGTGGATGACTATCTAGGATCACCCTCTACACAACCACACCAAGTCTTATCAAATAATTGTCTTGCATTTTTGTCATGCAACCCTTCTGTAATAATTAACTTTGGCCTATACCTATAAATAAGTTGAGTGAGTGAAGGAAAACAAGGAAAAGCCATGATACAACCTCTTACTTTAGTCTGGTACTTTAAGGTTAAAATGTTGTCCACCTCAAATCTTTTTGAATACTTGGACAAACTCTCTTCCTTTCATAAGCTTAATCTTCGCTTAGTTAAACTCAATGTTTCTCTAAGAGGTCAAATGTGTCTCTTACACACCCAAAAATGACTAAAAAGAATATTTGAATCTGACCATTAGGCTAAATCTACAATCATAAGGTCTTAGTGTTTTTCACAGATAATATTAGATTTAACATACTCTAAAGTACATTGAGCAATGGAGATTGCTATGAAAAAGAATCATATTGTAGGGCATATCAATGAAAAATCATTATAGAGTGACTATTGGATAATCTGTTCAGCAAAATAATCATAAGATTCTTTGAATGTTTTTTTAAGGCTATTCATCTCAATCATTTCTTACGAGAATATCACTTCATCATTTCTCTGATCCGTCATCGGCCCAAGAACAACTACTAAAAATCCTAAAAATGAACCCTATCTATTGGGGGAAAGCTCCATGGAGAATCTTCGCCACTAACAATCAACATCATACTCAACCCATCAACACTGTTTCAGTGAAAATTGCAGAAGCTCAACTTCCCTTGAGATTCAAGGTGTCTTACTTGGAAACTTACTAGAAGAAGTTAAACCCATCCATCCATAGTGTCAACAAGTTCCCTCGTCACTATTCATAACATAGTAAAGATTTGGCTATCATCATCACACATTCAAAGGGCGCTGCAACAATGTTTCTTGTTTCTTTTGCCAAAGAGCATCACTTGCTTCAATCTTGAAGAGATAATTCATCATACAATTCACAGTGCAAAAAAGTTGCTAAAGAATTATCGAGCTTTACTAAGTAAGGCACGAGCCTAACAAGTAATTATATTCCTTCACTATATATTTCTAGCACAAAAATGTTGGTTGTTCAAAACTAGGAGCCATCCATCACCCAAAAAGCACCAACTCAAGGCCTCTTATAATGGCCTTTTAAATAGGCACTTGGTTTGTAATAGCCAAGGATATTAGACAATTTGCTCAAGTTCACCAACAATAACATTAACGCTAAGGAATACAACTATGTAATCTTTGCTTCTTTGTCCAAGCTACCTAATTCTAGTATTACATGAGATTCTTATTGGGATAGAAACTTAAGATTTGATCGATTCAAATAGAAATCACACCGTGAAAAAACACACCTACTCAAAAGATCCAATATAATAAATTGAGCAGAAACACACAACAAGAAAATTCATAAAAAGTACATAAAGCTTTAACATTGAAAAACTCGAGAAAAGGGAAAAAACCATGAAGTCACGCCACACAAAAAATTTCATTATGAAAGGAGAATAGTACAAAATTATACCACTTAGATCTACTCTTTATACTACTGAAACGTATAGCAATTCTTCTTTTTTCCTTTGTTGATTTCACAAAAGAAAGCCCTCGCTGAAATCCGCCCTCGACTCGCTCAACAAAACTTTGTTCCTGTTACGTACCATTGAGAATACACAACGCAAGAGAGAGTGATTAGGGATTAAGTTCTTACCTGCGTACAAACCACCCATGGCTCCATAGTGCTGCTCCTGTGTGTTGCCTTTCTGCTCACTCAGGTTAAATTGAAGAACAGTTGACGTTTAGGTGCCCCCATTTCGTAAGGGCGCCACACACTCTAGACCAAGGCACAGAGGCATCGAGGAGCTCCTGATGAGGCTCAGGGGCGCAGGTTTTGGTGCCTTTCTTCTGCACTGCTAGGTGTTGGCATGCAAGCAAACTCCATACTCAATAATCTCCCATTTGGACATTGATTTACACCCAACACCTCTTTTTCAGATCTACACCTCCATCTGTACCATCGTCACACTTTTGTATCGTAGCGTGGCTCGCCTTCGATCTCAACCTTCCTGGACTTCAGTTGAAGCTAAGCATAGCTTCAGTTTCTCAATAGTCAGCACCTTAGTCAACATATCTGCAGGATTCTAAGCTGTGTGTATCTCCTCTAAGAATAACTATTCATCTTCTAGGATTGAATGAATAGGTGATGCCTCAGTTGAATATGTTTTGTCTTAACATTAAAAACATCATTCTTAGCCAGATGTATTGTAATAACCATTTTTTGAGAAATTTAATAAAAATTTCGACAACTTAAAGTGTACCTCAATTTTTGCACCCTTCAAATTTCAATCAAGTTAAATTTATAAAATTTTACGTGCTGAATCAAACAATTCAATATAAAGAACTGTCAATAACCAATAGCACAATATCATTGGGTGGAATAATCCACTCTTGACATCGAAAACCATTGTCTTCATGGTAACTTCTCCAATAACAACCCTTACATTGGGTGGAAGAATCCAGTCTTGACCACCTTCTACTCTTTATGGTGGTTTAGTCTTAACCTCCTTTAATATAGGTAACTTAGAGGATGTTGATTCCCCCATAGCCATCTTAGCACAGCATGCCAATAATACTTTTAATTTCTTGAATAATCTATCATTTACTTCAAAATTAGAGAGACCAACAACCTTTTCATCTTGTAAGAAATGGAAAAAAATATCATAAGCACTTTAACAATTCAAGAGCAGTGATAAAAAAATAAGCAGCAAAAATTTTTCAATAAACTCAAAGTCTTGTATCAACGAGTTTTAGTATATTTTCATAACTGACATTTGTGAAAGATTCAAGCAACCAACAGATTTGACGTTTTAGATCATCTAGGTTGAATTGGGTTTATTGTTTTCATTCCCTTTTTATTCTCAGCATCTCTAATGATGCACAAGAATCAAAGAACTAATGTAAAACTATATTTTCCTAGCTTTGGTTCATGAGTTATCATAGAAGCCCGAACTTGATTCAATAATCACCGGTCATAAGCCAATTTGGTGTTAATCACCTAAAGCCTTTGCTTTAGCCAAGTTGTGCAGGTCGCCACCTTACTAAATCTTCAGTGTTTGGATACTAAATTTGCTACAAAGAGCTCTTAAATTTACCTAATCACTAGAATATTCACCCATAGACCTCAATTAATCGCCCAAAATATTGGACTTTAAATTACGGGTGCCCCTATAAGATCACTTGCCTAAAATTCCAATATCTTGGATTCCACTTTTGCTGGATTTGCCCAGCACACAATTAGCTACATTAAGACTTACTATATGTTTTCTTATATTTTTTTCCCCATGTAAAACTTCTCATGCCATCGAACATGGCCCAAACCAATAAATAAAGAGTCATGGATTAGGGGAGAGAAAATTTTATGAGCAATTCTAGTATTGGGGACAAACAGTCTCCTAAAATCTCTCTAAATT